>LRSR01000797.1:0-13424 GCA_001579985.1 Hypsibius dujardini
TACCCGATGTGCGCCCTTCAGGCGTTCGCCATTGCGCTCAGCAGTTTTGATGGAAAGCTTGCCTGTGAATAATTTATACTGCAGACGCACTGCAGCAGCATCTCGCCGAGCAGTCGGGGAATTGGATTACGGTAAACCCGCACCCTTGTTTTTAGTTTTAGCATTTTATGGATCTCGTTGTTCTCACATTCCCCCGGTGTCAGCGTGTATCCTCTCGCCGAGAATTCGATATGAAAGTTTTTATCGCATTGCCCTCTCCTTGCACCTGATGTTTTTTCTGCTTTTTTTATGTCCACAGCTGTCTGTAATTTGATCGGTAACCACGGGCAGCAGTATTACAACTTTGATCTCACACTTAAGGCAACGTTACGAATACATGCGACAGTGTCTCGTACCTTGTCGGCACCGGCGGGAAGAAGGTGGCAGCACCGTCGGTAGAAAGGTGGCAGCACCGTCGACAGCCGACCCGGTCAACTTAAGGCGTCTAGCAACGGGACGAATACGCGCTACAGTGACTCGTACCTTGTCCTGCCTCGACGGAAAGAAGGTGGCAGCACCGTCGACAGCTGCCCCGGCCATCAACCACGCCCTGAAAGTAGCGGCAGTATAAGGTCGCGCCATAAAAGTTGCAGGCCAACACGGTGAATAAGACATTCGAAATGACGGCTCAGTAGAAAAATAGATTCCCATTTCCTGACGTAAGCTAAGAAATTTACATCTTCGAACCCGCGCGAGATTGTCTCATCTTCTCACTCTCATCATTGTTCACTCCGATCTCGCGGGACTTCACGCGCTCTACTCACTGACCTCTCTCGATCCAATAAACATACGGGGTTCTCGGACCGAGGGTCCGGTACTTCCCTTACGACAACTCCGCAGGTTCTTGTTCTTTATGTAATAACCAGCGCAGCATTAATGAGAACTTCCCGTCCACGAAGCACCACGACGTCACGTTACACGGCTGACCAATGTCAAATTTAGTCCCCAGAATGCTGTTTATCTGTCCAGATAAGTAAACCGCATGGAAGATCGTTCCTGCAATCGTAAACAGGTACGCCAATCCCAACCTGGTTACCTTACCCGCTAACCCTTTAGTACTGTCGCGGTAGCTAACCAGACTTCTCAAGTCGACCCTATTATACTAGCAGAACAACGGACGGAGACCGCTTGTCGTATTACTAGGACGGGAGGGGAGAAAACTAAAGAGATGCAAACTGATACTTTCATAACAGCAACTCGCGAGCTTATATAAGCGCTACGAGAGCGTACATGCACAAGTACGTGTATAAAGTATTAAATAACCAATGGCCACATCAACGTAAACATCCACCAAGACAGAGTACAGAAATGCCCACAAATAGATTAGAACTCACTCCAAGACAGAACAGTACTAAAGTACGTGTAGGCTAATAACATTAAGAGATGACCAGACGCGGAGTGACGATGACAGGCAAGAAGGCCTTGCTTTGCGGTCCGGACGTCGATGAATCAGCAGACGCGACAGTACGGGTAGTCGAAAAATCGGCCTGGGCTCCCTCGTCACCGAGAAGGATTGGGTCTTGGACTGGGTCCTCCGAGGTCGCCGTGGAAAAATATCTGGCATGGCTTCCCCTTCACCAAGGAGGAGTGGGTCTTGAACTGGGTCCTCCGAGGTCGCCGTGGATTAGTTTTTCTAGTCAACTAAATGGTAATTAACCAGCATTTGTAGCTTAAATTTAGGCAAATTGGTTGAAGAATTTTTTTAAAGTTTTAAAATTACTCAGATTTTAATCTAAATAATTAGAACTTACAGAATAGTTTTTTTCTTACAAACTGAGGAAGTTGAAAAAAATAATTTGTTCCTTCAAAGTGAAGTTTTAATCAATTTTTGACTTTAATTCTGCTATTTATTCGATTTACTGTGCACATACTGTGCCCTTTGACTGAATTAGACCCTCGTACCAACAGTCCACACGTGCGTAACGTACCGTATTCCCCCGATCTCAAGGGACACTTTTTTGCCCTACCAGTTAATTTGATCCACCCCGGATCTTATCTGTTCATCACCGTTTGCTATTGTTTACCTACAATCAATCAATCAACTGATTCAATGCGTCCGTCAAGAAATCCCGCGTAATCAATCAATCAATCGCTGTCAAGTTCGGCATAAATTTCAACCAATCACGACATAGTGAATCCTATTGAACAGTCAACCGATGACTTGAGGGGGTGGGGCTTAACTGTCCCTTGAGATCGGGGGAATACGGTAATAATGCAGTACGCGTAAAGTAGAGTGCGATGGCACTTTCAGAGTGCGATTGGCACTCAGACCTGTGGGCACTTTCGGACAACGGAATTTCTCCTCGCTCCTCTGACGTCATCCAGTTCTCATGGTTTATGTGTTGATTCGTGGTGCACCATAAAGCAGTAAATAACCGCATCTTCCGAGTAAATTACTTCACGCCGAGAGCACTAGAGACACTTTCCACGGCTACGATTCACATTCCATGTGCCTGGGGCCTTTCTTATTATTTAAAAAAAATAGCTCACACTCGCTGTGCACAGGTTTTTTCCGAGACATTTCTTTCCACTAGAACCGCTCTACTCAAACGTCAACTAACAGTCGCAGAAATTCGGTTAAAAAAACGCCTTCTGCAGTCAGAAAGTGACGGAAAAAAAAGACTTAGAACACGAAAGTGGGCGTGCAGGCAGGCAAAAATTCGGTTATCGGCAAAACGGGAAATCGTGGTACGGATGGGAATGGCAGATGTTGTGTCTGTGTCTGTGTCTGTGTCTGTGTCTGTGTCTATCTGTCTGTCTGTGTCTGTCTATCTGTCTGCCTGTCTGTGTCTGCGTCTGTCTGTGTCTGTCTGTGTCTGCCTGTGTCTGTCGGTGTCGGTGTCGGTGTCTATGTCTGTGTCTGTGTCTGTGTCTGTGTCTGTCTGTGTCTGTTTCTGTGATCGATATCAGGAGCAGGAAAGGGTGGCTTGGTACATTGGCAGTGGCGTTTATCATTACGTGATGCAGGAGCCGACGCAGCTCTTGACGGCGTTCCGCGCGTAAGGGATGTAGGAGATGGAGTACCACGTCATGGCGAGGAACTGCCCGACGCAAAACACTACAGCCAAGACCTTGTTGTGCCACCAGAGCGCCGCGCACAGCGTCAGCGCGAAAAACAGCACCATGACGAGGGTGGCGATCCAACGCGTCTCCGCGAACATCTTCTTCACCTGACTGACCGGGCCCATCAGGAAGCAGGTGCTGCCGAGGCTGACCAGGTTGCCGAGGGTGTAGAAGACGGCAAAGAGCGTGAGCGAGACCCATAGGAACGCAGTCCCCATGACGGAAAGGAGGCAGCCGACGACGAAGCAGCCGATGAAGCCCTTGATGCGCGTCTCCCAGCTCAGGGAAGTCGACTCCCACATATCACCGACGATACCGCGCTCCTCTGGGTCGTCGCCGCTCAGATGGCGACGCAGTTTGTCCATGACGGGAGCCAACTTTGCGGGGGAGGGGGGTGGGTGGAGGATGAAGTCGCCTGCAGAGCAAAACGTGTAAACACGGGGCAAAAACCTTGCGCTAACCGAGTTAAGCTGTTACACTCGTTTGTCGCTGACTGTTGTACACAACCCCGAGTTCAAGTGCTTGATTCGGTCAGCGCAAGGTTTTTTTCCACGTGTGTAGCAAGCTAAAGTTTCATTTTATATCCTGAGGAAAAACAGTTGCGATTCCTTCTTATCGCATTACAAAAAAATCGATGCAGCAACGGCACTTGTTGAATACAATTTTTATCGCGCAATAGAAGAATTTACCCTCCTTAGCTTTGTTGTAAGCCAAACTTGATGATGATCAGTGAGGAATTATGCGTCCCAGGAATTGGGAGTTTGATCGATCAGACGATGGGAGTCCCAATCACCTGAAGCTAACAGACAGTAACAAGTCTTTCAAATCAGGCAGCTTGACAACGCGCAATCAATCAATCAATGCGCAACCGTCAGATGGAATTGCAGCCCACAAGCTGACAGACAGTAACAAGTGTTTCAAATCAGGCAGCTTGACAACGCGCAATCAATCAATCAATGAGCAACCGTCACATGGAATTGCAGCCCACAAACTAACAGACGGTAACAAGTGTTTCAAATCAGGCAGCTTAACAACGCGCAATCAATCAATCAATGAGCAACCGTCACATGGAATTGCAGCCCACAAACGGAATGTAAACAATAGCTAACTTCACGCCTGGATTTCGCACAGATTTAAACCACCAGCCCAATTGGATTAGAATTAGAGAATCTCCTTAGCAGGGAAATGTTTGGTTATCTGAGTATGAAGAAACGGGACTGCAGTCTTCTTTCTTCCATACCGTATTTTCGCCGTGCGCGCAGATAAAAGTGTCGTTGATTTTTTGCGATCAGTGATCCCAATGCGTTGTTGATGCTTAACACGAGTTAAAATGATAACTCAAGGTCCGAATCAGAGTTTGCGATAGATAGAAAAGTACGCTATCTAAATCCCAGTGGACGCGGACGGAGAAGAAGTTGCCAGATCACCAAGGACGGAGGAATTTTGCGTATCTTCCAATCCCAAATTGAATGATGCAGTAGCAGCCAGTAACCATGCGTCAGCAGCCAGTAAGCATGTGTCATCACGGCGTGAATGTTTTCTGTATGAGGAAAGGGCTCTGGAATGGACCTCCGGGCGGCAGGGGGCGCTCTGTCGCAAACTGATCGAAAACAGATGAGTCATGCATAGTCAGCGACCTCTATAGGGAGATTTTTTCCAACCATCCAATTATTTAGTTTTTTAAACATGTTCCCACAACTTTTCTTCATATCTGATGCACGATCCTCCGGGTTATCAATTATTCTCTGTCATTTAAGATTTTGGTGAGAGCCGAAACCTGTCTGGAAGTTCTGATTCCACGGTGGCCCATTCCAGAATACGGGAAATTCAAGTGGCCCATTCCAGGACTCTTCCCTCGTACTATTCAGTTTTCGTACACCGCGGACTCAATACTAACTGAACTGGTCATTCACAATCACTCACATTACAACGATTGTAAGTAATTATTACTAATGGTCCACTTCATTTATCATGAGATAAAACGAATGCTTTCTATTTTTCGGCGATAAAAACGAATATTACAGTGACAAATAATAAAGATTGCATTATTGTACAAGTATTTCTGAACTGACCATACGTTAGGTTACGTATGTGCGACTGTGGTGCCATCAAGCGGCATCTTTGGATGACAGTGTCAGCTGTGTGAACCTCCAACGCGGCAGTCGTGACTCACAGGCAAAAACAGTCCACATCGGCAGGTCCCGTTTTAATTTTCGCGAAAACCCGGTTGAATTTTATCTCCGTCTTCCTTCCATCAATTCAGTCTTTCATCAGCGAAGTATGGCCTTTTACTCATGAAATAAATGATTTGCAAGCAATAACCCCTCAAATATGTGTTTGACTTTTGCAGACACTTCACAGCCGCAAAAATGCAAGGCATCCTGTTATCGTTCCTCGGACTGGTTTCGCTTAGCATGGTTGCCGCACAATCCGCCTGCTCTGGAGCAGAAGTGAAGGGTACAGTCGTCTCATCGGTGGACTCCACCATTAGTCAGCATACCGTCGTCGTCGCAGATTTGGAATTGAAATGCAAAGGTACGTGAGGTAGTCAATCAATCAATCAACCAACCAATGGATCATTCATTGAAACTTCTAGTTAGTCAATCAATCAACCAATGGACCATTCATTGAAACTTCTAGTCAATCAATCAACCAAGCAATGTACCATTCATTGAAACTACCAGTCAATTCATCAATCAACGAAGCGATTGCTATGAACTCCTGTATTCAGTGGATGACCAACAATCGGTCAATCAACCAAAGGGAGTTTATTTCAACCAGCATTGTCCATCTTACAGGTGGCGTCCCGGCGAACTTCGCGCTCTACGCCGAATTCAACGGCAAACTCTACTCCGCCGCCCACTCCAAGGAGAACCCCGCCAAGTATCAAGTCAGTATTGCGGAGGAGTCTGCCAACTTTCCGTCCAGCGACGTGCAACTGCGTCTGTTCGATGAGGAGGGCTACCAGCTGGTCAAGAAGGGTGGTGTCGCTAAACCGCTTGCCACCTTGAGCCATTCCATTCGTTATCCCTACTCCGGATTCGGTGTGAACAGTGAGCTTTTGGTGGTGGTTTTGGGTGCTGCCGCGGTTTATTACGCGCATGGTATTCGTTCTCGTTTGTGAGCAGGGATGGTTTTTATACTAGTAATTGTGTGGTTTAGTCTGCGACACCTCATTGAGCTTTTCGATCCAAGCATTGTAAAGATAGTCGAGCTTCCGCATCTCATCTCGTTACGAATCACTGGCTGTAGCCTATCACGAATGAGGCATGCCAGGTATCACTCAAAACTACCGAATCAAACGAACGAAATGGCTTCAGCCCGCAACGTCTGGTATGTTTGTTTTCTGGACGCGCGAAGCACTTCTTCCAATTCAAAAATCCAAATCACTCGCAATCGTTGAATGCCATTTTCGAATAGTTTCTCCGGGCTTAGTTGTTCTCCATCATTTTACGAAGCTGATCTGATGCTTATATTTCATACCAAAGGGAAGGTGCCAGGTCGACATTGGAACGCAGAAAATCATAGATGAATTGATTTTTTGGACACATCTGATCGCATCTTCTGGAAGATCACATCCACTTCCACCATTCGAGAAATACGAAAACATCAGAGGAGAAACGGGAAATGATCTAAAACTGAATGACTTGACCCTGTAAATGCAAAGGAGACCATAGTTAGTAGCGAATGAGTATCGGTAAAGCTGGAAAGGATGCAGAATACAGTTGACAGGTGAGATTGGCACGTACCTTGCGCTTCTTGTCACCGCCGAGCTCGAAATGCTTGCAACGTTTGATGGCAATCTGTAATCGCATTTTGCAGTCTACACACTCCATCTTCAGGACAATCTTCTTCGTGGTCTTGGCCTAGATAGAGAAAGAAATATAGCATCGAAATTTCGTTCCTGTCCTCGATCTACAGTAAAACGCACCTTCTTCCGTAGAATGGGCTTAGTCTGACCACCATAACCTCTCTGTTTCCTGTTGTACCGTCTGCGGCCTACAAATAGGAAGTGCGTCAGCAAGACTTTCAGGATTGGCAGTGCCGGAAACGCAGACTGTTTTCAATCAACTAATCAATCGACAGCGCTTGGTGCTGGGTCCGCAGAAGGAATTGGTCAATCAAGCGATCAATCAAGCGATCAATCAACAGCACATAATGTAGAAAGGCAATGATGTGTATTTTCCGAGGCCCGAAACTTTTTCACTGACCACGTAAGGAAATTTCCAACTCTTAAAACAAGCAATTAATACTTTAATCTACTGTGAAAAACTAAGAGCGGAAGAAATAAACTTGAAATGAATTAATGTGCCGCGTCGACCTGCGAGATGTTTTTTCCAAGACGCCTCCAGCACCGTCCCACCGAATGACACCATTCCACCACAAATAATCACACAGATCCCTTACCTTGAGAGTACTCTGACTCCTTGCCTCGCTTGTACTGCGTGACTTTGTGCACGGTGTGTTTCTTGCACTTCTTTCCCTTGCAGAAAGTCTTCCGTGTCTTGGGGATGTTCACCTGAAAAAAAGAGAAAATGGCATAAGTTTCACGAAGTTCCATTCACATACCAGAACGCATCCCACTCACCATTTTGGCTGTCGGATCAAACTAACGATTCCAAAATAAACCCAGGAAAATCCACGGAAGTGTAGCAGGAATCAGAACCTCATCAGCCACAGAGAACTTCGACGAGCCAGAGAGCAGCAAGCAATCACAGCTGAATGTGCGTGTGTGGAAGCCGCTACGCCGCTAGGCCATCAAACCAGCCTTCCACCGGGCCATCGGCCGTTGGAAAAACTTTACCCATTCCCCAAAGGAAAATGGGCGGTGCGGTGGCCCATTTCACGTGGGCGAGAGGCGCCAATGGGCATCGAGCGATCGATTCACCCCGGTTAAAACCGAAGCTTCCAATTCGATTGCATCCCTCTCTCATCATATGAGCCCTTTACGGGTAAAAAGAGGGACTTTGCGTAATGCAAACGTTTAATTTCTACCGTGGTGCTCCATATCACTAGCCGGACGAAAAGGGGCCGGACTCTCACCACATCGGGTTGTGTGATTGGCCCGGCGAAAACAACAGGCCAGACGGTCGTGACGTCACTCATTCTGCGCGCACTGAGACTGATCGCGCCGCCTGCAGGCGCAGAAATTGCTTGCCCTGCCTGTGCCTGCCTGTGGCACACACACAGTCAACCAACGGCACAAGACAAGCGGATTCCTCAATCGAAAAAGCGTTGGACTCCCGTTTGCTTGCCTTTACAGACCACCACACCGGTTACTACGGAGCCTTTGCTGTAGATTTCCCCATTGAGCTTTTCTCTCGTACAATTTCCACACTGCCTGCCTGTACGAACGACGACTAGCTTGCCTGCACTGACGCCGCTGCGGCACCTCAACCGACCGACTCTACAGCACAGAGTTCCTCCATCTTTAAATCGTCCGAAGCGACTCGCATTTCCTTCTTCTATCCCCCCGCGCCCTGCAGAGAAATGAGTACCGCCGACGCCGTACCGACGCCCGATGTGGAGGCCACCAAGGATGTCAAGGACGCCAGCAAGGAGAAGCGCGGCGAGAAGCGGTCCGCGGACGCCGAGGTAAGCAGCCGAGAGTCCCCGTGAACAATTGGCGTGTCTGTGTGTCTGAGTGTCTTGTCTGAGTGTCTGAGTGTCTGTGTGTCTTTGTGTCTGTGTGCCTGTGTGCCTGTGTGTCTGTGTGTCTGTGTGCGTGTAGGGAGAGATGCCTGACTGGGTTAGTGGCACGCACAATGGGTCTGTGTGCCGCTGCGACCCATTTCCCCCACTTTTGAACATTTTATTTTTTTCAATTCGAGTGCTGCTGCTTGTACAAGACACAGGCTTTACTTTTCGGAATTGTGCTGTGAGGAGGTCGTTCTACTCCGTACAGGCAGTGCTGTAGTAGGATGATGTAGTCAGGTTCGAAATGGCCGTGTGTGCTGTTGTGGTGTGTGCGGTGCGGAAAAGCAGTCTACGCACACTCATTCAAAAGCATACCACGCCAGAGAGAAAATATGTAGCACACGCAGCGCATATCGATTCACAAGAGTTTCTCCCCCCCCCCTCCCCTTGCAATGGCCCGTCCCATTCGCGATGCCGGCCAATGCCAGTGCGGATGTTTTTCAGGCCGTATTTTTCACCCCTGGGTTCGCGGAGTTTGTGAATTTTTCAAGGAAATTACACGAACTTGAATAAATTTTCCTAGAATTTATTCCGAGGCGTTAGCATTTTTAGTTGTATGTGAAATTTAGTTTTGGGAATTTAATCAAGCCATTCGGAACTTCTGAATGGGGATCGTATTTTCGGACTAGGTCTAGGCTTGCGCCGCTTGACTCGTACGTTGAGTGAGATGAAAAATGTGCCTAGCTTTTTCTGCCGGCTGACTGCCGGTCTGATCCCTCACGATTGGTCGGTTGTATTTTTCTCGACCAATCGCCTGCCTAAGGGGCCAATCAGAAGGCGCGCAATATGGCCGGGTGGGGCGGGGCCTATTTTTACCAGGCAGCTTCGTGCACACGGCTCTCGCCTGACGTCATGACCTTGTTGTTGGGCTGTGAAAGAAACCGCCTTTCGACGGCTATTGGTGGGCATATTAAGTGCTCAAAAAAAGTCCTCTTTGGAGATAAAAATAAAACCAAAATCCGGTTAAATTTTAGAAGCCAAAATAAATAATTTCAAGAAAGAAAATACCCAAAATTTACGGTAATAAAATAGTTTGGACTTTGGCCGCTTGGTGGCGCTGTAGTCGTCGCTTTCTGAATGCTTGGCCGCCTGGTGGCGCTATAGTCGTCGCTTTCTGAATGCTAGGCCCTACAGTCTTCCCTTCCTACATGTCCTCGCTTCTTTTGCAGGTAACAAACGGCGGCAGCGACGACCAAGTGAAAAAGCACCTTAAAGGTAAGATCTTGCAGGAAGTTTTTTCCCACCTGGTTTACTGACCTCTGAAACCATGCGATGTGCGAATGAAATATTCTAATGCTCAAGTTTTCGCTTCAGGCACCGAGAACGGTGACGACTACGACGAGGAAGAGGATGACGAAGTAAACGAAGAGGACGACGACGATGAGGATGAGCCCGAAGAGGAGGGTGAAGGTGACGACGACGATGATGAGGAAGAGTAAGTACGCTGGGGAATTGTGGCTGAGCGCTCGTGATAACCCATCGGCGACCCAAGTGGAAACCCATCGGCGACCCACGTGGCGACCCAAGTGGAGACCCATGTGACTTTTCTGCCACTCATAGCCTTACGTCTTCGCTTTTTTTTGCAGTGATACAAATGACGTTCCAGAGGAAGATGAGGACGAGGATGACGAAGAATAAGCCCACGGCGGCGGGGTGGTTCCACCATCTTGTTAGAAGGTCTCTTATTACCTCCTCCTGTTGTCGGCTTCTCCTTTCTTCTCTCTATCGCTCTATTAATCCAGTTGCGAATGTGCGTTTACCGTCGTTATCCATCCACAGCTGCAGTTAATAGAGTTGTAGCGTTTTGTGCTTTTTGTCAGTTAGCAGTTGGGGTTATCTCCTCGGAACGGGCAGATTGTGCACAGAGGGCAGCACCGGGTTGCAATTCCCCCAAACACTCTTTGAACTCCGTTGTTGGAACTGTTATTTTCGCATCCGCCATTATTACTATCATTCATCGTATTGACCTTCCGTCTGAAGACACGCGGATGGCAGTAGTATCTCTCGAATTTTGTTGTCACTTTTTAATTTTTTTTTGAGCGTGTGCGCCGGTTGCAAGGTCTTATTTATTGGGTTCTCTCTGGGCGCGCAGCCAAAACAAAAAACATTCGAATCGTTTGCTTTCTGGATTCCGATGTGGAAACGAAGCGGTAGGGTACCGGGACTTTGCGGGCGAGGGTATTTTTGCGAGACGTTCGTCACACATTCCATGGTGAGCTGTACGATATGAAGCGAGCCGGGGAGTATTCGCTTTGTACGGTGCTGTTTTCTTGAGCAAAATGACAAACAGACACATTTTTTACAAGGCGAGAATTACAACACAAGAAAATTAACTAGGTTGTTCGCTTGAATTCTGCGCAAACAAGAGAAGGCCATTTCATTTCATGTGGCGCGATTGATCTGCACAAGAGTCTTCACCTCGTCATTGATTAGTCTTGTGGTGGTGCCAGACCGGCACAATCAAGCAGATGAATCTGGTAAATCAATGATCTTTGCATTCTTCAAGCTGTACGAGTCATTCGCTGAATTTCCGAAGTTGATCTCGGATCTGGTCTCCTGTGCAAATTTTATAACAAATAAAGTGCGCCGCTTGAGAGAAAAGCGTTTCGCATGCTTCTATCTGCAGCTGCATCAGCCACTCTTCTGCGTTGTTGTTCCCAGGCCGCTAAGGTGAGCTCGTGACTTTAAATATTATTTAACTAGAAAACTGTAAGACGATCCACCGAAAGGCTTTGGCAACTTAAGTCCGTGATTAAAATATTGTTTCGGACAGCTTATTGAAGCACTATGTACAAGTAATCGCAGTTGAAAATGAGAGTTTCTCTAGCGTGCCGATGTTAATCAATCGATCAATCAATCAACGACGGTACTGCCGGGCGCTCGATGTTAATCAATCGATCAATCAATCAATGACGGTAATGCCGGGCGCTCGATGTTAATCAATCGATCAATCAATTGATGGCGGTAATGCCGGGCGCTCCCCTTCCGTATTGTTTTGGCCGAAGCTTCCAGTTTTTGTTTAAAATAAAAAAAGCACAATAATTGCTAAATATTATTTATTCAAAACCGGATTGGATCAAAGGCATTAGAAGGTCGCGACAAGGCAAACAACCAATGCGACAATGCCGGTTAATTTTAATGGTATCTCAAATCGATCAATCAACTGATAAGACGTTTGGTGTGATCGGCAGGACTCAAAACACCAATCAATCGACGACCTGCATTTTAAACATTTAATTCATCGACCGCATGTCATGCTGCTGCAGACAGCCAATCAATCAACATGTCAAGCGTTCGAGAGCCTCAAATTTGTCTCAGAATTATTAACGGTCAATAAAACAGTTAGAGTCTCTTGAATCTCTAAATTTAATCGCATGACTTTCTTGTTTTGTAGTCCATTTAACATTCTAACTTCCGTTGCTGCTTTGTTATCACTAATTCTGACCTTCATAGCAGAAAGTGACGTGGAAAATTTGTCACGATTGCAAATTTAATGTTCACGCTGCTGCTGCTTCAGCATAAATAAGAACGCTGTTATCGGTCACCGCCGGAAGTCGCGTTGCCCGTGCTGGTGTGTACTGTAGCGACGCGATTGGTGGATTTTTTGCCCTACAAGTTAATTACCGACCCCCCGGTCCAACTTGTGTTCACTGGTTTCACTGCGCTTTCAAGGGGCCGAATCGGCCGTTGATGAACGGAAGTGAATCCGTGACGTCACGTACAGTCTATCAGGGGTGGGCGGGGCTAAGCCCACTCGTGGCGATACAGCGCTGTAGCGACGCCATTCTAAGGCGCAGCTGTAGCCACGCCCCCGGGCTGTTTTGCCCACCACTCCGTCTGAATTGCCCGTACCGTAGAAATCTATCGTTTCTGTTTAAAATTCCCGAATTGTTTTTTACCGAAAACCGAAGAAATACAATTTTGGAGCGCTGGTCTTTGCCTCATGTGTTTTTTCAGCGAGAATTTGCCAGAGCAGAGAAAATCGGAGGGGCTACCCTCCGCCGGTGGCTAACGTAAAAGCCTGCTTCTCTCGGTTGATTGATCTCTTGATTGAAGATTTGTGAAGACCAGTAAGGGTGTGGGCCGTTCGTAAGTTGCTTGATTGAAGACTGAAGCGCATTTCAAATGGGTAGGTGGTTTTGTACGCACACCTGGGGCTATATATACGGAAAACGCAGTTTGCGTTGCGCCTTAGAATCGCCTCGCTACAGTACTGTATTTCCGCGATAGATAGCGTCAGTCGTACTGGAATGGAACGTGTGCACGGGCTCTGTGCACCGTACACACAGCACAAGCGCCGCGTGGCCGATTAAACGTTCCACAGCTCGTACGCTGTCGCTTTCTATCGCGGAAATACAGTACTGTAACTCTATCTCGCCCTTCTTCAGCACGCATCTCAACACTTCCCCGCCAAGCAACATTTCCTCGCCGCCAGCCGTCTTCGTCTGCACTGCGTCAAGCTTCAGTCCACTTTGCCAGCGCAACCGCAACAATTCTCATCCCCAATCATGCCTGCCTTGGAAGCGGAAGCGCGCAAGCAGTTCTTCGTCCCGCTCACCACCAAAGTCCCGTCCATCGAGTGCGAAAAGGCGTTCGCCCTGCTGAGCGACAATGAAAAGCAGTAC
>LRSR01000799.1:0-13546 GCA_001579985.1 Hypsibius dujardini
GTAGAAAGACTGGAACAATATTCAGGCGCTATTATACCATGGTTTGCGATAAATACGCGATACAGTCAAAATCCTGAGATTCGAACGGTCACATGAGTTAATTTCTATCGAACCGTTTGTTCAGAGCCGGGCTTTGCTAGCTTGAAGTTGGAGAGAGTAAAGTTGAAACGGTACTGTGACGTCGTTCGAATCTCAGCACTTTCACTGTAATTTTTATATGAAAGGAAAAAAACTTTTTGTCCACCAAATGCGTACTAGGGTCTGTATACTATTTTTTGCCAGTTGTGATTAATTCTGGAAGTCGGATTAAATTTGTCCTACTTCCCAAAATTCTAAAATCTCGGAATTTTAACGAGTATATTTTCTAGCAAAACTTTTACCAGATTTTTTCCGGAAAATTGGACGGAAAGATATGTTTCTGTATGTGTAATGGGAACTAAGGCATGCTCCTTGCCAGAGTGTCAAAGTCAGAAAGCTGTCAGGAGCGAAAGTGCCTAGTCATGTTAGGTCGATATTCTGCCCATCCGAAAACCCAAAAAAAATGACGGAACTCGTCAGGTCCAGCTTTCGACACGTTGATCATACTAAACTGCCGGGGCAAGACCCAGACAGATCATTATCGGTTTCTTGCTCAGTTTTGAGAATACACATTCCGTTTTTTAACACTTTTAATATTTTTTTATTTTAGAAACACCTGTCTGGTCTGACCTGAAACTAACTCCTGGCTCCGCCCACTGACATCGATACAGGATTTTGCGGTCTACTAACCGGAAGTTGCGTAGCTAACAAGTTTATTAGACTGAATGTAGGGATAGGTAGAGAAGAAGACTGGAAGATAGTGAAGAAGAAGTACTAATCTCTCTAGAACTAGTAAAACACATTATTATGTAGTAAAGTGTTAACTATAGAAATGATAGTAAATAGCTTACACATCAGGATTACATACAAGTAATTAGCTGTGGCAGCAGAATAGGGTTAATACGGTAGATGAACTCACTAACTAAGCAAAGTACTAGTGAGTCAAACAGCTGTAATAATTGGATATAAGGACTTGTTGGGCGTGGCCCAAAACAAGCGAAAATCAATTGAATTTCAAAAGGGATATATAATAATATATAATGATTTACTGCTCCGATCACAATATAAAAAAATACTCTGCTGTCACAGCTTATCGATTCAAAATTGAATTTTGAAAGGACATAACGCTAAACGTTATGAAATCAACCCTTTTTCAAAATAGCAAGTTTTTATAATGAAATTCAAGGAAATTCTGATAAAACGTTTACCGAGCCTGACCGACGAAACCAATTTTATAAATCATCACTCATTTGGAACTAGTTCAAAGTTCTATAGAAATGCGCTTGTTTCCTTTGAACAAACTGAAACTTTTGACGGAGAGTTTGAAATGGTAATGATTAACGAACCCCTCAACATTTTGCGACAGGGGAACTACTTATTTGAATTGAGTCCGCAACAGGACGGAGAACTTCCCAGGGAAAATTGGCTAAGGCTGCATCATTAACAATGGAAAAATCGGTTAGAACAGCCGGTTTACCCGGCAGTGCCAGCGAAGAGAGGCTGCCGGGATGAATACTGATAATCCTACAGTAGGCCAGTGCGAGTTCCCGAGTAGCCCTCGAACGTGTCCTCTGCGATCCCATCAAGACGAACATCCAGAAAGCTCAGCTGGGTTATGCGGGGTTTGTCCAGTTCTGATGTGAACCACTTGAAAGGGAATTCACCCCGCAACCCCACCCATCGCAGCCACGAACTCTCTCGAAGCGCAGCCTGGTTAATTTCGGAAGATCGGCGGACTTGAGGCGTTGGGATGAATCGTTCAGGAAAATGATCTCGGAAAGAAAAAGGAATTGCGTGGTCCCCGGGATGGACACAACAAGATGGGTGGATCATTCTCTAAGGGCCATGATGCGTTTACGCATTTTGTTATATTTAGTTGCAGCGTCGATCCTTCGAAAATAGCTTGGTTGCTTTGGCACTTCGCTAAGGTGGTTGATGGTTGGCCAAGTATCAGGCACGCTAAGCTGGCAGACGTTAGAAGGACAAAGAAGGCGTTGAAGCCGCTAGGGAAGGCCATTTTTTGGTGTGGCAAGGCAAAGGATTTTTTAACTGGAAATGAGAATTTTGATGTGCGGTGTGTAGTTTTATGTGATCTGCAGGTGTGTGGAACTGTTGACTATGCCCTCCGTTTGAAGTCGAGACAATTGTGCATCTATCGGTAAGGCTTTATGTGTGAGATTGCATATCAGAATAAAATGGGCAGCGGGTACGATGACGAATGTCCTCTTACGAAGAGGGATTGTCGTTTTATCAACTCATAAATATATTCCATGGTATCACTCACGGTGCACAACACAAGTTGCACGCAAACCCTTGGGAAGAACTCTTTGATTTGTCTAATAATGGTTCATTACTTGCACTGAGCACACATTTATGTCATGAGAAGACGTTTACGAAGGGTTGATCATAGCTGAGGCAAGATGATGGTGTGACGAGTGACGACCGCGTCGATCCTCGGCAGAAAGGGTTTCGAGCATATGCTGGACCTTCGAAAGACACTAGCGACGTCCAGACTAACACGCGCGATGCGATAAACCGAATGGTCCGTTGTTTATTATTATTTTCTGGAGCTTGGTGCCAAACTGTGTATGACTCCGCCCCTTTGTTTCTTTTCGCCTTTACGCCTGAGGCGCTTTCCGCTCCGTCATGCTTTTCTATGGCCGTTTGCCAAGTGTACTATGTGCCATGTGTTTCCCTAGTTCCCATTACGCATACAGAAAGATATCTTTCCGTCTTATTATCCGGAAAAAGTCTGGCAAAATTTTTGCCAGAAAATATAATCGTTAAAATTCCAAAATGTTTAGGATTTTCGACTTTCAGAATTAAGTTTTTCTTTCCGTACATATAAATACATATACATCTCACATGTTATGTACGGCCACCACAAAAACGTACGCCGTACGAAGGAAATAACCACATCATGTTATGTACAATCGCATTCATTGTTTTACAAATTACAGTGAAAGTCCTGCGATTCGAACGACGTCGCAGTACCGTTTCTACTTTACTGTCTCAAAATCCAAACTAGCAACGCCCGGCTCTGAACAAACGGTTCGATAGAGAAAAACGCACGTGACCGTTCGAATCTCAGGATTTTGACTGTATCGCAAATTTATTGCAAACTAAGGTATAATAGCGCTTGAATATTGTTCCACTCTTCCGACAGCCATGAAACGTGACAGCATAAGTTTCGCAATTCTTCGCGAAAATGCTAAAACTGTTTAAGAACTTCTGTTGGACACATATTTCGCCGTGTCTTAAAATAATCAGAAATTCCACCTTTGCGTCCCACAGGATGCCAAACCCTGCACAGACGTTTATTTCTGTCATTTATTTCTAAAAATGTACAGTCTGCTCGCCTTTCGAATAAGAATAAATTAGGTGTATAAATTTTGAAAGCTCACACATATCGCTTCACATAAATTTAGACTGATGAAAAGAGTGGTCTTAGTAAGTGACTCAGAAAATACTGAAACATTTCGACAGTATATATTAGTTTTTAACATTGCGATTGACACTTGGCTTTTTTCATTTCTTATCGGATTTTCTGCAAGTCAATCAGCCACCTAGACATATCACAAGGCCTTTTTGTCGGTTCCCAGTAGGTCGCTAGGGCCTTCGACGCTATCTTCTCACCCATTAATAGTGCATCCATTGTTCTGGGAATCTCGAGGTCTTTGCGGGGGTCATTTTCAGTGCGAATCCCCCTTATCCCCGGGGCTGCTAGGTGATAAACACTTTTCCTGCTCGGGATATCATCTGAGTCTCCTTGTGCACCACAGCGAAGTCT
Source organism: Hypsibius dujardini (assembly GCA_001579985.1). Taxonomy (NCBI): domain Eukaryota; kingdom Metazoa; phylum Tardigrada; class Eutardigrada; order Parachela; family Hypsibiidae; genus Hypsibius; species Hypsibius dujardini. Next base: position 3,869 of record LRSR01000799.1, read on the forward strand.
ACGAGAACGACCTTGAGGAACAACTCAAGAGTGCGTCCCTGTGCTGTAAGGGGACAACGGTCAAACTGTGCAACAGTCAATCTGCCAATGCGATGAAGAGTAACCCTTAAGGCGGTTTGGGCATTTGGCCTTGAAAATGTCTTTTGCAAGGTTATCGGGATCCTTCCAACTTCAACCATTCTTTTTACAGTTCCGGATGGGTCTTGATCTGATGCACGAACTATGTGACGTTCGTATTTGTGATGTGATTTGCCGGTCAATTTTTAAGGTTGATTCTCATGTGCCACAAATTGCTCACATCTACAGAGGTTAAACAACTTGATGGTACTCAGTTTTTAATTAATTCCCACGTGCACAGTTTCACTTCGAATTTTTCAAAACATGCTTGATTTGAAGCCCCTGCCTCTCTATCATAAGTTTAACACGTTTCGGCCAAGATCGCAAAGCGTTATTAATTTTACTTTGGTCTAAATTCGACCAGACCTTTCGCATAACCCGTTTCAAACCTGCCACTGTAGTGGCAGGTTTGTTAAACAGTTTCCACTTAAACAAACCGTTCACACAAAAATCCATGGGGGCCAGGTCAGGGCTATTGCCCATCCAGTGCTCTTTCGGAATGAACTTGATTCCGGAATTTCGTAGCCATTCTTGTGTGATTCCGGAAGAGTGCGCTGGAGCACTGTCATGGTGGAAGACGACCTTGTTGATAAGCTCTCCCGGAAATAGTTTCCGAATGTCATTCTTGAAAAGTGGCTTCAAAACATGTTGGATGTAGTACTCACTGCTGATTTTCGTTCCGGGTTTGACGAAACGGATTGCGGTTTTTCCACGGGAGCAAACGCCGGCCACAAACATGACGCCCTTGGGGTGAGATTCCTTCCAGAATTTGGTCCAACTTTCTGGACTTCGTTCTCCCCGAAACTCGTAATAAATTTTTCGGATTACGTTAGTGTCAGTAAGATACACCCAGGCCTCATCAATGGAGACAATATTCTTCCATTTACGGACGTTGATATAGCGCAGGAACCTCGGGCCTCGGTCCAGCCGTTGTTTAGCCTGCTTGTTTGATAGGGCATGAACACGGCACTTTTTCCGCACCTTCCCCTCCAAATCCTGGCTAATGACGTTAGCAATAGTTGTAGCCGACACACCGTACTTTAAGGATAACGCAGAACGGGTCAGCAGATTCGGTCCTGAGAGATCCTTTACAATGGCAGCCACCAGACCATGAGTTCGGAGTTTCGGGGGGCCACGGGGTTTCATCGATGACGGTGCAGTATTACTTCCGGCTTCCTTGTTGTTATTTTTTCTGATGAGATTAGATACTGCTTTTTGAGAAATAACGATATTCCTGACCTTCAATGCTTCCACAATTTTTCTGGATGAATATTTCAAACTGACCAATGTCAAAATAGACTTCCTCAGACCCAAATCTAGTTTGCGACCCATCTTTGCATCCAAATGAGACAAGAAATATATCAGACATGCGAAATTGAGCGGAGCACGTGTTGGGTTTATGAGATTTGAAAATCAGATAAGGCGCCCTGTACAGGTGTGAACATGAGCCACTGAGTACCATCAAGTTGTTTAATCTCTGTACTTGTACTGTAATTCTCGTACTGTAGTCCTTGTTCTTGTCTTGTGTGAATGATGTTTTCTTGTGGATTGAAGAATGCGCTTGTTTATATTGTAGCTATGTCTGTCCGATAAGGATGGATCTTCGAAGCTCGGTTTGAGACTCGACTTTTTGCCTGAATTTTTAACTTCTCATTCAGTCGACTTTCCATTGGCTTGCTATCTCGGCTTCTCTCGATTTGTTGTGCAAGTAATAATTCCGGAAAGCAGTACTCGTAATTATTGTGCATCGCAAGGTCAACAAGGTCAACGTACGCCCTACCAAGGAAATTAGATCATATTATATACGATCGCATGTATTTTTATCCGAGTGTACAGTTCTCAGACTAAAAATCCGATTTAACTCATCTAATTAAGCTCAACTCAACTACACATTTTGATTCTCGATCAAAAGATATGCGCCTCTGAAGAATTTTATTCTGTCATTTATTTCTAAAATCTTACAGTCTGCTCGCGTTTCGAATAACAATGAATAAGACGTATAAATTTTGAAAGCCCACACATATCGCTTGCCATAAATTTAGAATAATAAAAAGAGTGGGCACACACTTTGTCAACGACTAGAGGTGTGCAAACCGCACCGCAGACCGCACCGCACCGCCGCAGACCGCGCGGCGGTCCGCGGCGGTGCGGTTTTGGACTGCTCGCGGTCTGCGGTGCGGTTGCGGTTAAGAAGTCTGCGGTTGCGGTTTTGCATTTTTTAACCGCCGCAAACCGCGAAATATCTAAAAACTAACTTAATTGTGCACGATAACTTTTTCCGTAGTTTGCGCCACATGGCGCGTCATTTGTTTACTCTGGTAAGTTAGGGTTCGTGCTTTTAGTCGGTTCGCAAGTCATTGGAGTCCATAAATGGAACAGAACCGTGCGTTAAACCAGCTGTTCCGATTTAACGACAATTTTGATCGAATCGAGCGGTTTCTGCGGTGCGGTTGCGGTTAAGAAAAATTTATCCGCGGTCAGCGGCGGTGCGGTTTGCGGATTGATTTTTTTTAACCGTGCACAGCTCTATCAACGACCTCACACATTCTGTGCGGAAATTGCGTATAATTTGCGGGAAAAGTTGACTTTCGTACGACCTATCGCAGTTAATTTTTCATGTGTACTAGGGATTGCGTGACTGTGCCTTAACGGCAAGCAATCCTCTTACTCGTGTCTGAATACAACTTTACTGCTGTGTGCGTTGAAAAAGACAACAACTGAAAACAATAATTTTGCTGTTTTTTAGAAGAACAAAAAATTGACAGGCATAGAAATTTGCCCGCTCCCCAATAACTGTCAATTTTGGCGGTTGATCACTGAATTGAAAGTCTTATTTCTGTGCGTCGCGCCAATTGCTCATTCAGGTTAATTAAAACTTCATTTGACAGTTAACCGAATGGACCTACAAACAACGATACATTATATCGATTAAAGCACCGAAAGTGCGTTCGTCAACGTTTCCCATCAATCAACAAAATGTATCAAACACTTTTGCTGAACGAGTTTGAACAAGTGATCAGCTGTCAGGGAAATTCAGTCAGTGAATTTCGGAAATTCGCTGATCGCATTTGGCTGATCTGTAAGTCAGCCGAACTGTCAACAATCGAAAAATGAGAATAGACCAATCACGGGCCTTGGTTTTGACGCGCACGGCTCAACATATCGCTTAGCTCAACCTTTTTTGCCTCTATTAGCGAGATTGCGGCCGTCAATAAAATATGTAGAAATTCTGTGAAAAAAGGGTATCAAAAAAAGGTATCAGTGAGCGAGTAAACATATGCCGCATGAGCCGTTAAGAGAGTTCTGATTGACTTGTTGCCTTGTCTCGATCGTTGGCAGCTCAGCTGCCTTACCGTTCAGCCAAATGGGATGAGCGAATTTCCGAGATTCACTGATCACATTTCCTTGACAGCTCCGGCTGATTACTTGTTCAAACTCGTTCATCAAAAGTTTTTTGATACATTTTGTGCCCCAGCGCCAAATTTTCTTCAGATCTGATGAAATCCCGTAAACGATCTCAGGAGATCCGTAAAAAGCGGAACACTGCATCGCTAGTTTGACGTTCGTATTTGTTGTTGTGATTTGCCGGTCAATATTTTAAGGTCGATTCTCATGTGCCTTATATTGCTCACATGTACTCGTACTCTAATTCCCATGTTGTAGTTCTCGTTCTTGTCTTGTGAGAATGATGTTTCGCTGTCAAGTGAAGAATGCGCTTGTTTGGATTTTTGTCATGTCCGAACGATAAGGACCCAGCACCAAATTTTCGTCAGATCTGGCCCAGATCTGGTGAAATCCCGTAAACGATCTCACGAGATCTGACATAATTAACATACTATTCTTAGCAAGAGTGTTGGGTGAGAAATCCGACAGTTCTCGCCAGAAAGCTCTTAAAAATCTCTGACAAGATCTCTGCCAGATCTCACCAGAATGGCCAGCTACAATTTCACAACAGAAATATCTCGTGCATTTCTGGCAAGGAAGTCCTCGTGTAATTCTGGCTAGAAAGCTTTGTGTGATTCTAACTAGAAAATCCTTTTGTAATTCTGCTCAAAATTTTCTCGCATGAGTCTCGTGTGATTCTCACCGAATTTTCACTTGCTTCTGGCCAGAAAGTCCCAACAAACCTCGTGAGGAGCTTTCTCACCAATTCTTGCCCAATCTGGGCTATTCTGGGCCAGTTCTGAAGCAGATCTCATGAGAACATGCTTTCTCACGTAGTCTGGTGAGAAAGTTTGGCGCTGGGTCGTCGTCAATCATGGCTCAACTATTGGCCACGAGAGATTGAGGAGGTTGCGTGTTAACCAGACGCGCTGTTTAGACGAGAGTGAATGTCTGTCCATCTGTTAATGTGCAGTCTAGAGCATCGGTCAATCGAAGGGCGTGTCTAAAGTGGGCTGCGGTCAGTGATGCTCACATTCAAGAGGTGCGCGTTTGGGGCCAATGGAAACGGGACAGAATAAGATGATCTTTCCGGGAATTACGGTACGTGCCTTTGCGCTCGGCCTTTTTACGAACGTATCACACCAGGGCATGAATGGCATATCAATAGTACAAAGCATACTTATTCCCGTTCGTGACAAGCGATACGGGCTTTACTTAATTAAATGAACAGACGCAGGCCCATTGTACAAGTTCAAAACTCGCATCATATAATTGCAGACTCAACGTACGCATGTGCGATTACTTAATTTTAAGCAAGCAGCTCACAAGCAAACAGGTAAAGAGTGTAATGGTGGCGACCTTCGCTGTAGCGTCTTGTCCGTTATCGTTTAGCTTAACAGTGGTTGCGAGCGTTGTGGTAGCGGGCGGTGGAGTAGCTTTAATAATGGAAAACATCACATTTAAAAGAAAATTGGCTGCTAGTTTGTCTGTGTGTCTGTGTGTCTGTGTGTCTGTGTGTGTGTCTGTGTGTCTGTGTGTGTGTCTGTGTGTCTGTGTGTGTGTCTGTGTGTCTGTGTGTCTGTGTGTGTGTGTGTGTGTGTGTCTGTGTATCTCTTTGTCTGCCTGCCTGTCGGAACGAAGTTCGTGGTGAGAAGGAAAGAATAACCTACCAGTCAAGTTGCAGTTGGGATTAACGCGGAAATAGTTCGCTGCTGTACCCCCGGCTTTTCGTGGTTCGTCAGATCCCGCTACCTTACAACTGATAATGAGAGTACGTTGGTCCCCGTTGAGGACCCAGGTGATAAAATCCTGCTGGTGGGTGCATTGTTCACACTCGTTGCCATTATTCTCGAATTGTAGCGTGGTCGCCGCGGTGGCTTGGACAGCGGTAATGATGGCGTTCGGGAAGATTGCCAGTTTGCTGTTACGGGTTACCTCCAGTTTCGTGAGTTTCGTCAGTGATGGTGGAGTCGGCAATGCCGTTGTAGCAGTATAGCTCACATCCCTGAGCTCAGGATTTCCTGACAGTTCCAATGTCTAAACAGAACAACGTTATGGAAAATCATCATAAATATTGAAATAATAAATTTATAGTTTTATAACAAACAAAACGACTAGAACATTTCGAACAAAATATGATGCCACACATGTACATTATGCCATAATACCGTTTAATAAAGGGGGCGTCTACATCCCGCGTCACCCATTGTCCCAATAGTTTAAAGGGTCTCCTACGCTTGGGCATTTTTAAAAAAAAATGCGTACATCTTTTTACACAGTAATTATTTCCTTGCTAATAGATGACAATATAAGTAGATTTTGGTGAACCGAAAAACGTAAAAATTTCCTTAGTCTGACCTCGGTTCAAAATTTCGAGTTACCGTAATTTCTAGTTGATCTTCAACAAACCATCACTACTACTACTTACTAGGGAAACAAAAAACTAAATAGTAAAGTAGTAGGATAAAAAAAGCGGCACGACAGCAGTGAACTGGGCGGGCAAAATGCGTCATCTCATTAATATTCGAAGTAACTAATAGTACGTTCATGTAATAAATCTCCTACTTATTCTGTAGCATAACCGGATCACCCCAAAATCATTTTAGTAAATTGTAATAATTTTTGTTCGAACATTTTTAATGACTTTAAAATACAATTACCGTGGAAAGAAGGTCGAATAAAATAGATTACTAAACATATATGGGACAAATATTGGCCGTACCTCTAAGGAGTTGGCAGCAACACTGAGGGACTCCCACGGGAACTTCTGCAGCAGCTTGTCGTTGACAATCCGCAGGTGTTTGAGCTTGATTGGGTTGTTCGGGGCCTCATCATTCAGGTCCTGCAGGGCCAGTGCGCCGAACGTCGTCACATTACTGTCCAGGAACTTGACCGTCTCCAGGGTGGGTATGCCCTGGAGGAAGTGCTGATTCACGTCGCCGATTGCGCCCACCATGGTCCGGTCGAACTCCAGCTCGATTAGTTTGGCGCGGTTGTTATTGAGCGACTTCAGCTTATCCCACGGCAGCTTGACCCTCGTCGTGCCGTCAACGTCGAAGCTCCGCAGGTCCCGCAGGAACAACCGTTGAAGGTCCACAAGCACCGGGAGCGGGCGGATTATATCAAGATTCTTTAGGTCGATATTCTGCAGGATGAGCGACTTGGCGGTCGGGTCCACAGCCAGGGCGGCCTCGATGCCCGTGGGCCAGGTGCCGCCTTGGCAGATGAATTCCTTGTTGGCCGCGTCTCCGACTACGGCACACACCGGCGGTGCCTGGCCCAGGCAGGACGGCATCCCAAGGACCGCGACGAAGAATACGAGCAAACTCCGAAAATCGCCCATTTTTCGTTTTTCTTTTTCTTTCTCTCTCGAAAAGCGGGTAAATAAATTGCAAGTTTAGCGTACAAACTTGTACATGGACTGTGTAAACGGGAAATATGAACGCCAACGCTATATGTGTACCGATATATTTTTCAGCATCTGGCCTGTGTATTGTTATCGTATTGTTATCAACACCTTTCCTCACTCTCCCCCCCCCCACCCCCAATCCCGGCGTCGGTCCATGAGACATCAGCAGATCTCGTGAGTTTTACAACACTTTTCAGCCCGCACAATATGAACTGTTGACTATGCCCTTCGTTTAACGTCAAACATTTGTGCATCCATCGGTATGGCATTATGTGTGAGATAGTATGTCGTAATAAATCGGGCAGTGGGTACAATGATTGATGTCTTCTTACAATGAGGGATTGTCGTTTAATCAACTTATAGATATACTTCATAATATTACTCACGGTGCAAGAAACGTGAGGTGCAGGTGAACTCACGTGAAGAACTCTCTGATTTGTCTAATAATAGTTCATTACCTGCACTGAGCAGACTCTTTATGTCATGAGAAGACGTCTACGAATGGTTGATCTTACAAGGGAATTTTGCATCTCTGGAAGGCGAAATGTTTCACATTTTTTTAGTTTGTTAGGTGCATATAACTTAGTTCTCAATATTTTAATCGAAAAAAAAAATACAAATGCTTCCTAACATTTTTTAAAAATCAAAAACCAATCCGCGGTGGTACATAGGGGGCGCTCTCAATGTTACTGGAAATGTCTTTCGTTGATCGTTGTATTTATCGACGCTATAGGCAATGGCGGCTGGAACGCCATTGATTGATCGATTTTAGTTCTTCTTTAGTTTTGGCATAAAGCGTGCAATTGATTGTTGAATTTTTGGTATTACCTTGGAATAATTATTCCTAGACTTCAACCGCATATTAGCATTATTCGTGAAAGTAAATACTAACCCTTGTCCCACAGCCTATGTTTGTGTTTCACATTTCTTACTAAATTAAATATTCAAATAGTTTCGGTTACAGTAATTTAGTAACGGCCGCAAACAAGCCAGTGTATTCGCTCGTGTCAACGAATAGTTCAATCAATGCACGCGAGATGTGGTAACACTGAGAGCGCCCCCTATGTACCACCGCAAACTGGTTTTTGATTTTCAAAAAATGTTGGAAGGCATTTGTATTTTGTTTTTCAATTGTAATATTGAGAACTAAGTTAAACACACACAATAAAATTAAAAAAAGTGGAACATTTCGCCTTCCAGAGATGCAAAATTCCTTTGTCAGTACAAACAACTTTGGATCAAGCTTGCGGTTACAAAGTTATACTGAATGGAGCTAAAAAAAATTCGATTTTGGGATGGGTTAGCGTTTTCTCCAACCGGACACTTGATTCACAAGCCGTTGGAATTAAGTAGAATGATCCTCAATAGACAGTAATAAATGATCAGGAAAGTCGGACAACTTTCACGATTAAAAGTTTTCGAAAGAGTCTCCAACGGGAAGGAAGAACGTGAAGGTGACGTGACCTTCGTCACGTGACTTTTTTTATTTCGGCAACGGTCAGAAGTTGCTAAACTCAACAAATTACGATAAAAAGCACGTTTTAAGCACGAATAAAAATATCCCTAATTACAATGGACGGGAAAACAAAGCAGCTTTTTTGGAAAAAAACTAAGCGACGAATTCCCCTTAAACAAACAAAACGCCCTTTTTTTCAACCCTTGAGTTTCGGTCATAGCATCTACTTGACCTATGCCCAATCATTGGGGTTTTATACATGAAGATTGATGAACAGATGGACTTTCCAAAATTATTTCGAGGGGGCAAAAGGTTTTAGATGCGGGGGGGGGGTAAGTATTAGAGGCGGTTAAAATGGATATCATTTGTATTCCTAGAATTAGCGGCCATTCAGCCAGTATTATAGCGATTGGCACGACCTACTTGAATGGTGCCTACTACCGGACCGACAGCCTCCCAAGGGAAAACTGTCACATATTATTGACGGCCACACTGTCTTTATTATTTTACATCTCATAAATATGTGACGGCTTTTGTGCGAAGCTTGTAAGCGGTTAGGTGTGGGTCATGGTGGATGGGCATGGATGGTGAGAGTGGGTCTAATTATTGCTGCTCAGTCAGTTCACGTACCAAGACGGACGGGGATAAATTGAGGCAGTAGGGACGTTTAAGCAGTCGGCGTAAGCGTAACGTAAGCGTAAACTTAAGGACACGGGCCAATAGGAATGAGGCACGGGACGTGGCCTCTCTTACGGTTAATTTCTTACGCTACTGCCTGACGTAAGGGGCAAGGGGCCTTAAGTTTCGCCGTAAGAACGGAGTAAGAAAATTTCAAAATTCGCCCTGGCCAAATTGAATGGTTTCCTTGAAATATTCTGCTCTTGCGCCTTACGCCCAGATCCTTACGCCGAGTGCTTAAACATCCAGTCGTAAGCGTAAACTTAGCGGGCCTTACGCCTAAGTTTACGTTACGCTTACGCCGGTTTGCTTAAACGTCCCTAGAGTGTTTTTTGGAATTAAGGCGAAATGGTCTTTGAAATAGCCATTCTTTACTGCGACTTTCCCTGGACCTGGACTTCACAGAAATGACAGTTTAGTCGATCATTCAGTGAAGCCCAGGGTCACCCTAAATTTCGGTCTACATACATACTAAGAGTATTTAAAGTTCGCTTATTTGCAGCGATTATTTCGCTGACTCAAACTCGCTAATCTCCCTGGTTTTGAGGATCAGCGAAAAAAGCAGCCAAGGAGCTGCTTTTCTCGGTTATCTGCTCGCTAATTGTGTGCATCTGTCTTGTGAGTGGTCCCTGTC
>LRSR01000800.1:0-11333 GCA_001579985.1 Hypsibius dujardini
GTTTGCTGTGTAATGACGTTAGAGATTTCGGTTCGTAGGCCTGGAAAGGAAGGCAAACGGCGACACGGCAGCTGCCGATTCGAAAAACCGAAACCAGATCGTGGCAGTTGGAACACCCCTCAGCTCGTCGTTTCCGGGCGCAGTCATGGTAAGCCAGCCAGTCCATTTGGTCTTGACTGTGATGTCAAAATGTCCTCTTTCGTAGTTGACCGCGAAGAACATAACTTGCCTGAATACCCTTCTGGACATTACCACGGCACTCGGGGATCTCCTCAACAATTCGTGGATCCTTGTCCTGGCTTCGTTGCAACACCTGTCGTGGATTCTCGGAATGAATCAAATTGTTCCGGGCTCGGTGAACGGGCTGGCTAAACAACGCCAGCGTGCCAATGAGAGCTCACAGAGCACCATCCTAACCAATGTCATGATGTCGGATCTGCCGGAGCTGACTAAGCGGTTCGACGATGTCTTTCGTCAAACGCGCCTTTTGACGGACACATCCTTGGAGCACGTGGTCAGCGCGCTTTGCAAATTATCTCAGGACGCGCTGGAGACGACGGCAGCTAGTCGGGTACTTCCACTGCGGAGTAGGAGGAGGATGCGAATATTCTGACGACTAATTTTTCCCCTTTTTAAAGGATCCGTCTTTGTTCGCGGTGGCCAAGATGGTTGACGTCTGTTTGGTTAACATGTTCCGGATCGACACTTGGTGGACTGTAGTTACTCAAAATCTCACTGAGGTTTTTCTACTGTCATTCCTATCTCAGGTGGTGTGTAGGTGAGCAATCATTCATCCCGCATGCGTGTTGCAGGTGGCGGGCAACACAAATCCAGTTCTCCGGGAGTGGGGCACGGATGCGATAACAACCCTCGTCAAGGAGTGCCTGGCCTACGATTTTCGGCCTTCCTTGCACTCCAACCACGTAAGATCCCCTCTATAAAACTATCACTTTTATTGTCCTTAACTTTGTGTCTTTTCGTTGAAAGAATTTGCAAGACAAAATTCTTCATCCATTGCTGGCGTTGTCCCGGATCGGATGGGCAGACGTGCGGCTGAAGCAGTTCAACTGCATCAATCACATAATTTTGAGTTTCGCCGAGAAGATACCGAGCTGTTGGCGACCCATTGTGGAAGTGATCGGAGCGGTTAACGGCATTGCCGAGTAGGTCCTGCGGAGTCGTAGTTTCCGACGGTCTGCTTCGTCTTTACTGTCAGTTGTCGCAACTTTTGCCTTATCCTCTTATTAGCGATGCCCTGATCCGTGCTGGCTTCAATTGTGTCCAAGCGGTCGTGTCCGACCACCTCACCGGAATCTCATTCGACTGTGTGGAGCAGTGTGCGGAGGCAGCAACCCGCTACGGGAATCAGACGCTGGAATTGAACGTCAGCCTGACGGCCATCGGATTGCTGGTAAGCCACGGCGTCGGGCTTTGATGAACGTCTTCCGGATCGACTTGACCGAAAGTAAACTTGGTGTTCTTTCTGCAGTGGAATATTGCCGACCACATTTTCAAAAACCGGCACAGTTTCGACGTGACTCAAGACCGCCTGCTGGAATCGATGCTCACACTGTACAAGCACCTCTCACAACTCTGCTTGGACATCCGACCGGAAGTTCGGAAATCAGCAGCACAGACTCTGTTTCTGGCGATTGCATCGCATGGCAATGCTTTGGATCTACCCACGTGGCATCGATTGATCGTAGACGTACGTCTACAAGCATTGTTCCACTTGTGACCTCGAACTGACCCTGTATATGTGATGGTCCCCTGTGCTCGAACTGATGGATGGTTTCAGGTTTGCTACACCTTACTGAAATGTCTGGAGAAGTACTGCATGACCGCGTCGGAGGAACGAATTGGCGACGAGGAGGACGGCAAGGTCGTCATGCATCACTCGCGCGATACGGCGAAGAAGCAGTGGGCGGAGACCTGGGCGATGGTCCTACCGACCGTCACCAAAACTGTCCTGGGAAATCTTCCTGTTGTCGTGAAACTAAGTAATTAGCTTCAACTTAAGCTTTATCCGCTTTTGGGATGACTCTGGTGAGGCTGTCCTCTTATTTTGGCAGAGCAACCACAGCAGGCGTGGCAAGGTATCCTGCATCATATCCAACGCGGTGGGATTTCCGGATTGGAAGAGGTCTCCATGTCGGCGTTGAAGTGCCTTGATGACATTATATTGATTGGAGAAGGACGGGAGCAGGATAAGTTGCCGTTGGATATCACTGTGCCGATGTGGGATGATGTCTGGAAGGCCTGCCATGGCGTCGGGGTCGGGCTGAATGACCTGATGCGGCGGTCACCAAATATGTACGCGGTTTCTGTGTGTTTCGGTCGTTGCAGTTGCCTGTTCTGATGTTACGGCATATTGCAGTGAAAGTTTACCGTCTCAAAAGCTCATCACATTTTACACGATCATCTACCGCCGCCTGAATCATCAAGTACGGAATAACTTTACGACGGAGATGTTCCGGAAGCTCCAAGACGTTTTTCCGGCGATCATGCTGCCTGTTCTCAATCGGAATGCCTCAAAGATGATGGCATGTCGGGCGGAAATTTCGCCACTACAAGATTCGGTTTTACAAATAGCCGAATCGTTGCAATTGGTATGAGGGATTGAAAACAAAACGAAACCGCTAATACAGACAGACAGACAGACAGACAGACAGACAGACAGAGAGGCAAACAGGCAGACAGGCTGACAGACGTGTTTGCAATCATCCCGAGTCTTAATTTATCGGTATTTTCGGACAATAGGAAGTACTGAAACCACGGTCGCCCTCACCCCATTTGATCACGGAGCTCTTCAACTTGTGGCTAAAATACGCCAGACACTCGACATCACACGCTGTCATCGCAAGAGCGTTAGCTATGGAGCCGGAGTACCTCATAAGGTTTGTTGCAACAGAATCGGCCGGTTTAGAAATGCTTTCATTATTCCTCTGAATTTGCAGGTGGTGGGCGGCTACATTCTCACTCTTCTCCGAAACCGCCATGCAACGGGTGGTGGAACTTTACCAACAAACACACGCCTGGAAATTGGTCATGGACTCGGACACACTGAGCAACATTATTCAGGTAGGGCCAGAAAATACTAAGCGAAAGTTACATCGACAGTGAAATCGTAAGGACGGAGGTAAAGAGAGCGAGAGAGAGAGACGGAAAGAATACTGACTATTCTGTAGGAACATGACTTGGAATTTTAGCTGTTTGTCTCAGTTGCGAGAAAACTGCAGGCAGCGCATCTGCAAGTTCTTGTTCTCCTCCGCGAGCGATCGGATCTCTTGCTGGAGACGCAGGTTCTCCCGTTCCAGCAGAAGACAACGGAAGGCGTTCTGCTCTTCCCGTTGCTTGCGGTTCATTCGGGACTTCTTGGCCGATTCGTTATTGCGGTTGCGCCGTTCGTAGTAGTGGCCGTCCTTGCGCTCGTCGCAGACCGGGGTAGGCTTCCGTTTACTGTTGCTCGGCCTGGTCATGTGAATGACGCTGGTTTGGTTTTCGGTTGTGGCCGTGGACGGTGTGCGGGCTTCTTGTGGCACTAGCAGAGACTTTTCGTGCTGAATGTGCGAGTTTGGGTCAACGGCGGAGTGCTGAAAAAGGAAGATTTTTTAGCGACGTGAATGATGAATAATCGAAAAGGGCGTGGCATTAGTGGTTGGTTTCATACTGGAAAATTGTTTCTTTTCTATCGAGTATTTGTTTGCTGTAGTATGGTGTTATTGAATGAAGCTCTAGGCTGTCTTCTTTGTCTGTCTGTCTGTCTGTCTGTCTGTCTGTAAGTATGTATGTATGTTTGTCTTCTCTCTTTTAAATGTGTTTGTCTTCTGTTTCTCTGTTTGCCTGCCTTTACGCTTGCCTGTCTGTCTCTCTGTCTCTCTGTCTTTCTATTTGTCTGCCTGCCTTTATACCTGCCTGCTTCTCTGTCTATTTGTCTCTCTGTTTGTCTGCCTGCCTTTATGCCTGCCTGCTTCTCTGTCTGTCTTTCTGTTTGCCATATCTGTCATGTCTGTCTGTCTACTTATTTGTTCGTCTGTCTGTCTATCTAGAGACTTTAGTTTTGGATTTTCCTAGGCTCTCTTGTCTTGATAGCCGGCTGTTTTTTGTTCTCTTTCTTTTTTCTTCCTGTTGCTGTTTGTGTCTATTATTAGACATTAGACACTATCATTATCATTGTATCATTAGACCTCTCTTACAGTATGTTCCGTGAATCGGGTGATCTCTCGTGTTCATTTCCGGTATTTCCATCAAGCTTGTCGTTTTGGGTTTCGGCTTTTTGAGAGCTAAGTTTTCAAATTTCAAATCAACTAAATTGAGAAAAAAGTTCTTAAGAAAATTATTTTTTATACTTTAAATTATACATTTTTGTAGCATTTTTACATGGAACTACTACTGTATAACTTTCAAAGCCGTTCGTAAGTGTTTTCTTTACCTGCGTGGAATCGGCTTCAGTGTACTTGCAGTGCGTGGGGTACCCTTGTCCCGCAACGGCGACAGCCGTGACATTCGACATGGAGCCGGGCATCCGATAGGGATCAAAATACCCTCCAACTTGGTTCTCCGTTTGGCCGGCACTCGGCCAGTACATGCCGTAGTTTCCGTTGTACGGATAGGTCGTCGGTGTCGCCATCGTGGTAAAGTATCCCCGGGATGACATCCTAGAGAAGGAAGCCGGCATAATAATCGCAGCCATAAAACGGTGAGGCGAAAAAATGGGGTATTTGAATTGAGTTTCGAGAGGTGAGGAAGGTCAGGAGGAAGGTCAGGAATAATGTTACGAAACTGAAGATAGGAAAACTTGACTAAGCCTGCTAATCCGTGTCAGGACACACGAGTCCCGCTCTACCCATCTCTAGGTCAACAGGCCACGGAAAAGACATTACATTCAATTAGACAGGCAAGCCGGGCAGAGACAGGCAAGCCGGGCGGAGACAGGCAGACAGGCAGACAGGCAGACAGGCAGACAGGGACGACGGGAAAATCAGCATATAGAACGGCCATCTGAGTTTGCACCCCTGTATTAGGTAGGGCCTTGCAAGACGGAATTATTGGGTAACAATGCGTAAGACCGATGAGAAACGTTTTGTTTTACCGGCACGCATTATGCGGGAAGAGGGTAATATTGGGGTCAGTCAGTCAGGGGATTACGGCATTGTCTGTGAAGCCTCTTATGTATGGACGAGTAAAACGCGACTGACAATCGGCGGAACGCTAGGTGGTCCCGCCGCACAGTGACAGACAGACAAGGGATCGGTCCCGGGAATTACGCGTTAATGCATAAGACGTGGGAAAACTTACTTCACTCGCCACTTGAGGCAATTCAGGCAATACTCCTCGCCGCGGGTGTGGTGTGATGTGATGTGGTGGCGCTCCTTGTTCCTTCGGTTTTTTACAGGTGTCCCGCTGGTGAGAGTTCAATGACTGGAGTATAGACGAAGGCAATGAAAGCTATATAGGCAGCAAAGATTGTGTGGACGAATTCCAGACACGAGGTGCAGTCAAATGCCTGTGACAGGCAGTGTTGGTGTGAATGTAGAAAATTGTGTCCAGACAACCGTTGTATGTACCGAAATTTGTGAAGCTTTCTCAAATACTACTGAATGCGCGTGTGCCGCCGTTGAAGAAGTCGCAATGGGATATACCACAGGAGTGTCTGGACACACGGCCCCAAGGATGGATGTGTATGGTTAGGGGAATTAGCGATCGCGGAGGTTGACCAGGGACACACTCTCGCGTTTTGGTGCATCTGGTCGTTGCGCGGTCCGGCCGTCATGTAATCTGTAGGGATGACGTGAAAATGAGGGAGATTTGCACAAGATATTACTAGCCCCCTCTTTTTCTGGGGCGGTGTCTGGGACAGTGGAAACGGAAGAAGAAGGGGGAGAAGGCATTGTTCGAAGCCTGCGTCGAGGGTGATTGTCTTACTGGCGTTCATTGTGCAGACACAGGGGTAAATTCAATTAGTGCGTCAATCTGCGGTGTGAGACAACATGGTGCAATATTCTTTTGGGGGGACGCGTTTCGTAAGGTTCGCGTTCGCGGGTAACCTCCCATTTTTATATTGGAGATTAATGAGATTTCATTGTTGAGTTCGTATGAGGCTGTGCTCGGGAACCGGTGTGGTTAATTAGAAACATGAGGAATTTGCGTTTCTAAAGGGCTTCTTTCCGCAACAGTGCGATAAATTGTCTCTTACATGACGCATTGTCTCGCGTTAACGAATACATTCTGTTTTTTATTGTTTTTGTTCTTTATGTCTACAGTATATGTAATCGTGCTCCCTTGCTGTCTGTCTGTCTGTTTGTCTGTCTGTCTGTCTGTCTGTCTGTCTGTCTGTCTGTCTGTCTGCCTGCTTGCGTGACTGACTGCTTGTCTAATTTTCTGTTTTCTGCCTGCGGATTTCTAGATTGCCTATCAATGGAACTAGAAGCGCCTGTTTGTTTGACAGTGGTTTTGCCTATGTGATTGCCCTTTTGCTGTTTCATGTCGGGGTGGATAAAATCGGCTTCTTTTTGTTTGGATGAGTTCTTTGAATTCTTAGAAATACCCACATTGTAAGAAGCCGCAGTCATTACGTTAATGGACCATTCCGGACAACTTGCAGTATTGTCCGACTGCCGTTGCAGAAACGTTGACCATACTGACGCGCTTGCCGAACCATTACGCCATGTCTTACCGCTAATGGTCAGTGGGGATTGCGTGGCCTTGTGTCCTGTAATTAATCTGTCTGTTAGCGCGGGCTAAGAAAACAAACCCCAGAACATTGCAGGCAGGCGCTCTGTCGATGATGCTAATGATTAGTGCCTGGTTTAGTTACGTTCTTCGTGATATTGATAACGCCAGAAACACAGCGAAACTAGAAAGGCTGAAACGTGGATGATAATAACTTCGTTCCAGAATTTGGACTGGGTCGAAAGTTTCTGATAGTCAGTATCACCAGATCCGGTCACGGTATCTGTCGGATTCGACGTCTCCTATTTAGCGAGATAGACATAAGGTGGTACTGGAATCTTTCGATCTGATGTCTAGGGGGTTCGGTTGTGAATCTCCTTAAATCTCCGTTTGTCTGTTAATCTGCCTGCCTGCCTGCCTGCCTGCCTGCCTGCCTGCCTGCCGGTCTGTTTGCCTGTGTTGCTATCTTTTTGTCGATCTGTCTACCTGCTTGTCGTCTGTCTACCTACTAGACTGTCTGTCTGTCTGTCTGTCTATCTGTCTGTACCGGCCCATGTTTGTGTCTTTGTCTGTCATTTATCTATCTATTTTTCCTGGCTGCCAGATGATTTCACGACTGAATTTCAGCTCTTCTATCCGTATACGCTTCTTTTCTTGCGTAGAGCAGGGCGGGTCAAGCTCCGAAGCCTCCAGCGTCCAAGAGGTCAAACCCCTTGCGTGCGGCACTATTTATGCATCTGGCATTTTTCTCCCATTGCGATGCTTTTTCTCTTTACCTTCTTCCTTTGGCAGCGCATTGTTCTCCATAATCAAGCGGATCCACTCGACGGGTTGCGGCACATTATCCCAACGCACAATATCCCATTACAGGCAGCACACGCGGTATTACTATTACTGTTCTGCTGAAGCAAAACTGTGCGACAGTCGACATCTGTACGCGCTGGACGGTATGGTCACTGTGGGAATTATGCAATATCGCACGGTGACGTAATAAATAAGAGGCGGTTATGGGGCAGCTTGCAGCAGATGTGTGATGCGCAAGGGTTATGAGTTGTAGTCTTCGAGACTGGAGAGGTCAGCGCAGAGGAAGGACACATACGGTGCGATTAATGAACTGGAAGGATATGGTGCGCGGTATTAATTAGCCTCGCTCTCTCGCGCGCTCTCTCTCTCTCTCGCCCTCATTCGTCGCTAATGCCTTCCGAAGTAGACTCGTGCGTCGTGTTGCGCGGTCTGTTTTTTTCCCATTAACACCTCATTTTATTGGTACTCCTGTAGGCGATCCATCAGCCGCTGAAGCTGCGGCAAGTGGACGCTCACCAGACGGCCTGGCGAGTGGCCGTCGAGAGCATCCTCAAGACGGTGCGCATTACCCTGCCGCATGTCAACGTCCAGAGCGCGCCGGTCTTCTATAATGTCTGGATCCACTTGGCCAGTGCGGTGGACGACGTGCTGTACGGCGATGACGGTCAGATTGTGGAATGGGGAACGGACGACGTGGATTTCGAAGTAAATAAATCCGTTTCCGTTGAGATGAATCGTACGCTAAAGCGAGAATTAAAATCAAAAAATATATATGCGCAACCTGAGAACTGGTCCATTAATATAATAGCTCAGGTCATTTCGCTGACAAACTATAGACATTATCGTTTGACAGATATAAGGCAGAGAGGTACAGACATTGACGCGGGCGTACAGACAAACATCGGAACAGATATCGGAACAGACATCGGGACAGTCATAGGAACAGACATAAAAAGAGACATAGAAACAGTCGTAGGAAGAGACAGAGGAACAGTTATAGGAGCGTATCTCTTTATCGCCTTAATGGAAGCGTCCTTTTTTAAAAATTTTAATATTTTTTAATTTTAATTTGTTTTAAATTATGAATATCTTCTGGTTTTAAAACGAACATAAACTGGATAGTGCCTGACACATGTGTTAACTACTCTACTGTCTAGGTGATGAATTTCTTCCGGTCGGAGATATTACCACACGTCGCTCTCATTCCAATCGACGACCTGAAGTTTACCCTAAACGTCTTTCACAAGGGTTCCCTTCATCGACACGTCATGGAACCGTCTCATGGTATGCATCAACATTGTCTTATATTGTTTTGCACGCTGTCCAGTTTACTCAAGACATACAGTGTACATGTGTCCCTTGCAGTTCTTCCCACTGGGTCGGAAAAAGTGGCCACGCTCTGCTTTGAAGCGCTCCTGGACTTCCACCTCTACCACGCGCACAAGATCCCCGAAGCTGACGACATCAATCTACCCGCCATACTGCTACGGTGCGAGAAAATCCTTTCGGGTCTCACAGCGGAATCCGACACCAACGCGGTGTCACGAGGGAAGAACTCGCTGAGATGCATCAAGAGTGTCCTGCATAGCATCAAACAGACGTCTGTCACGAATGGTAAGCTGCCTGTTAACCCTGTCGCCAATTGGGCTTACCGAGTTCGGGAATGCTTTTGAGACAAACTTACGAACGAAAGATAAAGTGCCCAATTGTCTGACAGAAATTCGGCAAGACTTTGTCATTAAAATTGCTTTTTCAAAAGTGCCCTTCGCTTCGCGGTGCATAGCTTCTCCGTGTACTGCATGTTCGCGACCAGTTTGGTATCAGTCTGCTCCTAAGGTGTTGGGATGTCGCATAAATTAAATTAGGTTCAAACTGAAACGTGCGAAAAGAGAAACTGACTCGGAAAGAATGGGAATCGAAGTTTCACAATTTAAACAAATTTGAGGAGTCATCAAGATTGGATCCTTCCTAAAAAACCGACAACGTGATCGAATTGAGTTTGTGGCTCAAGGCAGCTTAATATCAGGCCTTAAAAACAGCTGTTTCACATTTTGTTATAAGAGGAATCGTGGCGCGCATGAGCGATTTGTTAGAGTTTCACGCGAATAAATAATAATATTCCTTACCGCGCTGGGCCACGGACAATTCCCATCGGAGTTCACAGAATATTACACAGCAAGGCCGTGAAGAGTTTTGGTAACTAGCTATGAACACACATTTTGTAGCCCACAGGTGTAGAAAGAAATCGGAGTTTCCTTTAATGTCTACACTCTGCGCGCGTGGGCGTGGCAAAATTTGTCTCAAAAGCATTTCCCGAACCCGGTAACTGCAATTAAACAAATCGGTGGCCTTTGTTTTGCAGTGGATCGACAGGTCTGGCACGATGTGATCATGTTGTATCCGAAATTAGTCGGCCTCGTACCGGTGCACCTAAACGTCCCGTTGCGGGCGGAATTTCGGAACCTTCTAGCAGCTGCCCTGCTGCAGTACTCTGAGCTCATTCAGCCCCCGTTCAAACTTTGAGAAAAGCACATTCTGTTTTTATTATTTGCTTGCACGGCTTTTTTTGCCGTGAAACCGTCCGCTTTTTTTGGCCACAATTTATTTGAGTTTTAAAGGTTGTTTGTGAGCGTACATGTATCGGGGTTAGTCGTCTTGTTAAGCAGGTTCTGACGGTAAACGAGCCTGCCAAACTTCAAAGTGGTGATTCAATTGCTTCTCTCCTTGCAATTTGAAAATGGACTTGAGAGCACCGTCCGTCCGTCCGTCTTGCAGGAAGATGACCCGAGAGATGCGCGCGTGGATCAGCGCCATGGCACACCTAGTGAACACACAATCGGCCATCTCCATGTCGGATGCGAAAAAAGCAGCCAAAGCCTGTTAAAAGTTGAAAAAAAGGAGGCAGGATGTGCATACATTACACAAGGTTCCCGCAGGAGATACGCAGTGCATCCGGTGCACAGGTATGAGTCCGCTTCCGCGGAGACGTCATCATCGTCCGGTGTGCGGCGTTTACCTGAAGAAGACAGGTGTATATGAATAATCTGCCTGTGAAGTCGAAAAACTCCATTTACGAACCGACACAAACAGCTTGTTGGGTTTCAGCAATGTAGTTGATAGCGCGCAAAACGGAATGATTGAGTGGGTTGCCGGACGTCTCCGGTCGGCTCGATCCCGGCCGGTGAATAACGGTTCCGCGGGAATCGACCAGCAAGACCACGTTCCGGAAGCAAGAGGTTTCCTCTTCAAATCTGGCTTTGTCGTATCCGGTAATGAGGGTGTCCATGAAGTCTGCGTGGGAGCGATGGTGATGGGCTTCGAAGGCGTGGGTGTCTACCGAAACTATCGGACTAAACAGAGAACCATGAAGCAAATAACCCGAAGAATAACAGCGAAACGTCAAAAGGTTTGGTGTATAACTCCAAGGGTACGGAAAGTGGCGTCCTACTTAATGTTACAGGTTGGCCATAGTTTCTGCGAAGAGGCGAGCTGATGCTTTGTCAATGGGCGGGTTTGACTAACTAATGCGACCCGCGCGACCGGCTCCAGCAGTGACAGAAGCCTCTCCGCGACCGGTACGTCCTGCAGGATTAGGGCCGTCGAGATAGTGGCGCCATCGTTGTACTCAATCCCGGCCCATTTGACAATGATCTCGGCCTGTGGCTCATCTGTAGCGCAAACGAGAATGCCTCACGTGTTACTTGTTATTCCAAATCTGCCACTGTGGGAATGGAAAAGTGCTCTGGGAGGAGGTGCAAAATGTACCGGGATGGTCAGGGCTTGCCGGGGGACGTCGAATTCGCTTCAGGTGCTTCAGCTCCGGAAGAGGATACTGTTCATTGACCAAGCTATGAGAG
>LRSR01000801.1:0-40377 GCA_001579985.1 Hypsibius dujardini
TAGGTCCGCCGCGTCCGTTGCCACCACCGCCACCACCGCCACCACCGCCACCACCGCCTCTGCTCCCACTTCCACTCGCGCCCCTTCCGCTGCCGCTTCCGCCGCCACCTTCACCTAGAGATGAAATCAAACAACAAAATAGCCATTTGATTTGATCTTAATATGATTTTGATTTTGATTTGATTGGATTTCCGTTTTGTTTGTTAATTTTTAACACTTTTTTCTGTCATGTTAGGCGCATTATGTGTGCTATTTAAGGAGCCCTTCAGTTTCAAATCGAAGTTTCTGTTTTTAAAACTACAGATTAATTTTAAATTCACATTTTACCATCAAATGTAACGAAAATCAAATCAGACAAACCTCGGTTTGATTTGATCTAATTTGATTTGATTGTTTGATTTCATCCCTACCTCCACCGCCGCCGCCGCCGCCTCCACGTCCTCCTCCACCACTATCACCGCCACCGCCATTCCCCGCAGACGCACGAGGTGCTATCTTCAGATTCAAATTGACGCCTCCGTAAACAACCCCGGCCGAGCGTTTCCCGTAAGCTGATGGCGCCCATGCGCAGTAATCGGGATCGTACAAATCGTAATTCTGCACCCCCTCAAAGTTGAATCCTACTCCCTGCAAAGTCGCATTTAAACGTGCCAGACGATCTATGCCTGGCCGTTTCAATGCGTCTACCAGCACGGTTGACAGATCCGAACTCCTCCACAGTAGCCAAGCCTCAACGTTCCGGGATAAGTAGCCACTTACAGGGATTGCAAAGCTGTTAGCAATAGACTCAGTGACATTGGCCAGATTTTGCACATCAACTTCCTCAAGTTCGCCTTGAATCTTGGTGTGTATTTTCTCTCGTTCCTGGTAACTAATATCACTGGCAGAGCAATTATTATCGCGCAGTACAGCCTGGTAGATTCGGATGACTTCAGCCTCGTTGTTGCGGGGATATGTCACTTGAGCGCGTATCTGATTCAGGCATCCGCGCACGGCGGTCTGGGCCTCCGTATCGTCTTGGACGCGTTCCGCCATGCCTTCGCGCACGCAGCGTAAGATGTGATAGATTGCACCCAGTTTCAGCAGTTCGCGCAGTCGCCGCAGAATCGGAAAGTACCGGCCAATTTCGTCGTACTTGTCACTGAATGCGTCGGCAAGCTTCTTTTCTGGACTGGCCGGTTTTCGTTCTTCCTTTGGCTTTCTTTGGCCCCACATCTCGCCATCTGATTCGCTGTCCTCGTCGCTGTCGTCTTCGCTGTCCTCGTCGTCCACTTGCTGTCCTTCTGAATTGTATTTGAGAAGATGTTTTTTCACACGCATCTCAACATCATCTAATAAGTAGGTCACTGTTGAACCATCTCTCTTCTCGTCAAACACACACTCTCCCGCTTCAATCCAAAAACGATGGCAATCGCCCGTGTTACGGCCGTAGCTCTCCTTGGAAAAAGAATTGAATATCTCCCGCAGATCCGGCGGCAGGATTTGCAAAAGCCCCTCATTGGCGTTTCGAAGCGTGAAGGGATACATGGAGGATACCTTTGTGCACGCTGTCAACATCTTCAGGAGGTAGTCAGCGTGGAAGAGTGTTCCAAGGTAGTTGGTACCCTCCAGTGTTTTGGGGGCGTACCTCATCTGTTGGAACGGGTGGCGGGGAAACTCCACGTCGGCTTGGTCCAAAGTGAAAAATGTACTTGTGAGACCGCAAGAGAACACTGTCACCACGTCATGAAGACTAAAGAGACCTGCATAACAAAATTCTTAAGAACAAATAATCAGTAGATCTAATTCATTTGCCTATTCCGGGAGTTTTGAAAGGATCACAATTCTTTCCAGCAGTTGGGTCGATGCATGTACGGTGGTAGGATGTGAGGGCTAGTCTATATAGATTTTACATATCTCGTTTTGAACATTGCTGGTACTTTTTGAGTGATTTTAAAGATAATGAAAAGATAATCTAAAGAGGATTTCGACCTGTAATTTTTCCCTAGGCAAAAAACATGCCACACACCTTTGCCGTTATCAGCTTCTTATCGTTGGTACCACTAGATAAAGTTTCGCACCCTATCTGGACATTACATGCCCGTTTCTGATGATACTAATCCACTCCTAGACGGAATGATAATGACGTTTTTCCGTTATCCCAACATGCAACCAGAAGGGCAGGTCTGTGTTCTTATCAGTATCAAGTAATTATGAATTTGTAATTTCTTGCGATTTCAAACGACTTGGAAAGCTGTTAAATTTCCAGAAAACTAGACAGCTTTGTCAACTCAGAATTTATCGTTATGGGAACCAACAAGGGAAGTGTGCCCAGGCCACTTGCTTATGTGTTCCGCTGGAAAAGTTTACACTGTGGGTGAATATGCACTTGTTGAACGGTTGGAGTCTGTCAGATGACAGGAAGTCACAGATAAGCTAGGAGGACTTACCGGTTGAACCTTCCACCTTGGATAACATTAATTCAAATGTTCCAAGCTCAGTGTTGATGACAACGCCTTCTACGTGATCATAGCCGGAGCCAACCAACTGCAGCTGGGTATCTCGCCGGTCCCACCATCCGTCTTGGTCTCTGTTGATCAATGGCCATTCCATATATTGTGTCACTTCGTCATGGGTGCCGTTTGACTGGGACAATAGAGCATGCATGGCTTTATCTCGTCGATCACAGAATTCGTCGTCGTCCGACCAGTCACGCACGGCCATTTCAAAAAGATAATACTGGTAGCGGTAGTGGTACGGGTGTTGAGGTGTGGCCGACAGGCGATATTGGTACAGGCTCTCCAGAAATTGTTGTCCCACCAACTCCAGGTAGATCAAGTCGCCGCTGAGGGAGAGCGGAAAGGCCACCACACCAGGACATACTTGCACAAATTTGGTGAGCTCAGTTTGAATGGTCTTCAGCACATGTTCCACGACGGGGCTTACAATTTTCACCTCTTTAAGCTGCTTATGTCTAGGTAATCGCCCGAATGGGTCAGCCGTCGGCTGCTTGGCAGTAGTCACGTGTCGGCTGGACCGATGCAACAAAATCAGGCAGTGCTTTAGGCTGTAAATAGAGGTGGCAGGGTCAAGGTATCTCTTGGTCAAGAAAATGGCATTAGTAACCAATGTAACCAGTAACTGGTAGCAGGCGTAGATGTGGGATCCATCGGAGTTGCTGGCCATGCTACTCTCCAGGTAGCTGGCTGCCATGATGAAGTTGTTGACAACGACCACACCGTGACCCGCTGCCATAGACAAATCGATATATAGGAGGGCTTTCTCAAAGTCCGACAGTTTCGGATTGGTGATTACGGCTTTTTCAAAGCGATGAATCATCCTTAGGCCGGTGTTCGACTGCAACCGATCATTGTAGAGATGGGCTATTGGGCGAGTCAAGTTTTTCGCCAAGATGCCATCCGTTAAGGTCTCAACTGTGGTTCTTATATAGCTGCCACGGAGAGCCATGGCAATGGCTGTGGCTAAATCCGCGACGGGACACAAGATCAGGGCCTCTTGAAATAGGTTCATCGGTTCGGACCAGTCTGATGTCGTCAGAGTCAAATATGTCCCCTCGAGAAACAGCAAACTTGCACGAAATGTATTCGGCAGCTGGCTGACGTCACGACCGTGGGTGAAATTGCTCAGCAGCTGAGAGGCCTCTTTGGTACATGAGCGACTGATGAGGTGCACAGCAAGGGATTTGAAGTTCTGATCGTAAACGAGTTTTTTCATGATTTCTAGGTTGTCTTCGCGTTCGGATGAGTTTCTTCGGAAGTCTGTTGTTCTCCATTGTGGGTACTCGTAAATGGAAGTCCACAAATTGTCGACAATGCTCCGAATATTGTCGTCCAGTAATTTCGTATTGTCAAGAATTCGAACCCCGTCCTGGAACTCTTTAACCAGGTCGTCGTACTGTCGTCGGAGAAGGTCAGAATGGCGCTCCCCAATGTTCAAGGCAAACCGGAAGACACCACTGCTGTCAGCATCATCAGGCTCGTGATCCTTGTCGTACGCTGTACGATTGTCTGGGTCCAACAGAACTGCCTTTGCTTTGTTGATCTTTTTCATCAGCTCCTCGAATCCGGGATTCTTGTCCGGATGGTACAGTTTCGATTTCAGTAGAAAGGCTCTTCGAATATCTGCCGGCGTGGCACGAGCACTCACCCCCAATAACTTGTAATGGTCCTCCTTCAAAGTGGCCATCTTTCCTGCGGATAAAGAGCACAACTTCGCTCGGACGTATACCGTGAGCTACCGTAAGGCGGTAGAAATTTGATTAATTCTTTGACGAGTTGGGTTCTTATCGGTCGTAAAAAGAATTTGTCATCTAAATAATTTTAGAAACGTTATTTATAAAACTTCTTTGGCTTCATTTCAGAAGTTTTTGTAAAGAAAAATTATAACAATGCTTCCCAATACATGACCTACTAAAATAAATTAGTTTAACTTAGTTTAGTTAGTTAAACAGCTTAACGGCGCTCTGCAACCAGAGAGTGTGAAGGGTAGTGACTTACCCTGTTACAAGATAAGCCTGGATATCAGTTTTCTGGTTTAAAACACCTGATATCGCCAGTTTTTAATGCTGCCTTATTAGAGTAAAACAACAGCCTTGAACAAATGGCAGAAATTTACACAGAATCTAATGTCTTATTTCACAGCACGATGCCTCCCATAAGTATCTAAGGTATTTTGTTTCGATGGAAAGTACCTGACCGACTTGTACTTTGTTTCGGCAAACAGGAGATAAGTTATCTTTCTCTTATAATGAGCTTCAACTTAAATTCTTGCTTCAGCGTTGACACAGCCCGTGTACCGCGCACGGCACCTACACTTTTTATTGCGAGTGGCCTGACAAAGCGTGCGCCATTCTTCAACGCGTCACACAACCATTATTTGTCTACTTATTGTTTAGAATGTCGACCTAATCTTTCACTGCTGAACCGGAAATAAGATAGACCAAATTCACCCCGTGTTTGATGTACCTCTGGATAACTGTGACGGATACATTGAGGCTATAATTCCACTCCTCAATGTTCACGACGAAGGCAGGCGTTCATTCTTTCCGAAACAGGGCGTGAAGCTACTCAGTTAAGGTTCGACTGTGCCACTTACGCATTTCGGTTGGCTCAAATGGAAGATTTCACAGTCAACTATTAACTAACAAGGGATCGGAACGGAAGCGCACAGGCCGATCACCCTGAATTTTTTCACAAATAGCATATAAGTTAGGTAGATTTAGAAAAAAAATTCATCTGCCGGCGAGCTCTAATCTCGGCGGAAAAAAAATCCAAAGTTCCAGGAGCACACTGCTGTCTTGTTCGTGGATTTCAATGATTGATTGTTTGATTGTTTTCACTGACTGATTTGATTTGCTGAACCGGTACGGCCAGGCTTCGTACTAATACCAGGCTTTAATTGATTGAACGAGTCGTATTTCAACTAATTAATCAATCAAGCCTAAATTCACAATTAGAAATGCAGCGCAGGCATTCCTGTAGGCACGTGGTGTTTTAATTAACGTTACTGAAAGGAAGAAATATTTATTTAAGTTTTTTACTGCAGTATAAAAAGTCAAAAGGGTGTAGTAATTAGTAAGACAACACTAATACACTGCCTGTGGGTTACTACCTGTACTATAGGACTACACTACTACAGTATACACCTGTAAAAGTCAATTAAAATGTTTCTGTCTGCTCTGCAGACAGAAAAATTTGTCACTGCCATAGCAAGACGATTCCTGAACATCAAATCAATTACTTGCAGTTATTCTATCACGATATTTTCTCCTAGTTTATTTGTTGGTGAATTTTGCATCAGAATCAATCATAGCTATGACGATGTTAAATCTGGCCTGCTGCAGTTTTTAATTTCTCAAAATAATTCCCAATGGTTTCTCTTACAATAATTATCTTCAAATATGACAGTTTCAGTCTAGTACCTGTTTAAAGATAAGTTTTAAAATGTATTAAGATAGTTCGAGCGTTTTAATCAGTCAATCAATTGTTGAAGCCTACGACCAAGACAGCAGTATGCTCCTGGAACTTTGGATTTTTTTCCCGCCAAGATTATAGCTCGCCGGCAGATGAATTTTTTTTCTAAAATCTACATAATTTATATGCTATTCGTAAAAAAAATTCAGGCTGATCGGCGTGTGCGCTTCCGTTCCGACCCCTTGTAAGTTGACATTAAGCCTCCCATATGACATCAGAGTTTATCGACAAGCGTGGACCAAGTTATCGGTACGGGGAATGTAATTTAGAATAAGGCAAAAAGCTACAAAAGGAGAACAATGAAATGGAAGCAACTAATAAGCTGCCAGGTGAGTCCACTTCGTCCTTGCGGCTGAAAAACGCCAAAGCAGGTAGCACTTTATATTTGTGGATTTTGCGGTGGAATATTTTGGGTGTCGAGCATAGTTTTCTTCCGCGCCAATCTCCATCAGACGTGCATCGCCGGCCGTGCCGGTTGAGATAATCCACGTTGTGATTAATAAACTAATCCCGTGGAATCAGTCCGAGATTTGCAACGGAAGAAACGGAACGCTGTGAATCTGCACGCACTTCCAGCCAGCGAATGATGGTAGATGACTCCTGACCGGAAGTGCTGCAGGCGACTTAACCTCAGCCACGGCTACTAGTCAGTTCTTTGCCGGAGCTTTTTGTCACGGTCAGGGTGATGAAGATTTCACTTTCTGTTGGATGTATCCTGGGTTACATCCTACTTTAGCAACGGTATTCAGATTTTGATAATTTTGACTGTTTGTGACCCAAATGATTGTTCTGAGCCGATTGGCATCAGCCGAATTTCCATTCGAGGTCAAGGGGCGGAGCTACGGGTCTGAAGTATTTAGACAATTAATCAATCAATCCATCTTAACAGACAGTTATTAATTGATTGCATTACTTGAAACATGAAATATGGAATATTAAACATGAAATATGAAATATGGAATATTGAATATGAAATATGAAATATGGAATACTGAACATAAAATATGGAATATTGAATATGAAATATTCCTGTTACGTTTGCTTCTTCTGCCGGAGTCTCTAGTGAAAAGCTTAAAGCTCAGGATAATTGGTGGAGTTCCACGTTTGAAAAGTATATTGTTCGAGACTCCGAACTCAGAAACTCTTTCTCCACCGCGGTGCCTCCTCTGTTTTGGGCGTTTTTGGCTAGTTAAAGCCGCTTCGCGCCTGTCTCTCTGAGAAGGGGAGGGCATGCATGATGAAAAGGACTTGCCAAAAATCTCCCACTGAATTTTAAGTAATTGTTAAAGAGTTTTTTTACGCTTTTAGGTTTTGCGCCGAGCGACCCAACAAGAGCGCAAGAGTCGATAGAAAGTGAAAATTACTGGCAAAGAAGACTAAAAACTAAAAGTAAAAATCCTCTCCACTGCAGCTCAAGCAAGAATTTTTATAGTCCATTGAAAAAATATCCATTACGTAAGCTGGTTAGCTATCTGAATAATACCCATAATAGTTTCAAACATGCGTTATATATTAGTCATATAAATAACTATATATTATGAGTTATCAAATATTACATAACATAATGGTAAATGGTACGTGTGGATGATATCATGCGCGGACTTGATGGGCGCATCCATCAACGTGTGCTGTAACAAACTAAGGTACCAATACGAGTACTAAACTGTAACACAGTTCAGGTTGCTATGTTAGATATCTCCTCTCGATTTTCGTGTTGTTATAGCACCCTCACACAGGAATAAAAAAATCTTTTTTCCCTCTTTAGTCGTTCGAGGAGTCCGTCACCAGACGGCCACTTTCTTGGAGGGATTCATGGGAGATTCTGCCGGGCACTGATACGCTTCCGCAAATTGCGGCATGCCGGAGAGCGGACCAATCACCCGGAACCTCCGTGGACTATGACTTTGCGTCGGTAAGGATAGCCGCAGACTCTTTTCCCGATCTGCTCCACACCAAACCTAAACAAAATAAAGAAACCCAAAAATGACCCACTTCAAAGAGAAAATCCTATTCGCTGTATCGCCTGGTAATTCTGATAAAATATTTTTTACCTGGGCGTAACCGATAAAAAACATCTGCTCCTGTGTGTAGCTCTCGAAACCCGGTAAGAGTGGCTCGACCATTCCCTTTCGTTTACTGTAGAGCTGGTATGCCTAAATAATGCGCCCAGTTAAAAAGACCAAAAGTGACGACCATTAAAACCACAATATATGGCGAAGTTCAGAGGCGCGTTTAGCGTCCTTAAAAGTCGGAACCAGGATTCCTCATGGTAAGGCCATGGGTGGACAAAGGGGCCAAAATGCATGTTTTAAATTGAAATCAAGAATCGGCCTATTGTTCCTAATCATTTTGAAACATGCAAGGGTGTGGGAGTTTGATTTGCAAAGCTCCTCGGGATTTTCAAACACTTTCAAAAAACTTCAATTTTTCATCGAATTTGAGTTTTGTTCAGGTGCAATATAAGCTCCTATTAATAACTACAAAGGGAAGGTGAAGCACTTTCACGGATACAGTAGTCAAATTATGGGCGAAAAACTGATGTTTTCGAAAAAATTTTGAAATCCAAATTCCGCCCACCTTCTGGCCTTACCATGAGGGATCCTAGTTCCGACTTGTAAGGACTCTGAACGGGCTTTTGTGAATGCGCTTAAAACATACGCTGAAGGCTTCTTTTACGCCTCCGTTGTCGGCGATATTTTCGCCCAGTGTAAGGAAGCCGTTGACTCGCCCCTCCGGTAAGATGTAGTTGCCGTATTTTGCCATCATTTCGGCGGACTTTACGGTGTACCTCGCCCGGGACTCTGCGCTCCACCAGTTCGTGTACAGACCCTCACCGTCGAACTGCGAACCTAGACACGGGCAGAAGCGTCGAACGTTTGGATATGTCAAGTGTACTTGAAGTTAAAACTGAACTTACAAATTACACAAAATATGATTTATTTTGTGGTGAATTTTATTTGACGTACGTTAATTTTATATTTCAAATTAAACTTGAGTGCTGGATATCGTTAATTTAAAATCTCTTTGTCCGTTTCAAGCTAAGTACTGTAATATTCAGCATTAGCAGTAAGTAACGTTAAAAAATTATTTAATGAATTTTTAATCAAATTAACAACTTGAAAAATAACTAGACAAAAAAAACTGTCATTGTAAATGATAATTATCATCAATCAAACTCATGGGTGTCATTTAAATTATAGCTTAAAAACTCTAATTACCACTTTATAGAGCTCGGAGCTGCATTAATGTGCCTATACATTGATTGGTTGACTGATAAGAACATACCACACCCTAAAGCGGCATATACTGGTAGAAGTACAGTACGCCTACATGCTTCACAGATATTACAGGATGAGTAGGAGATGTTAAAGCAAAAAGAATAATAGATTATGAGATGAAATCTGTATTTCGGCTCACCATCCACTTTGTCAATGAATCGGCTCACTCATGGGTTTCTCTTTGATGGTGATTGCTTGATTGTTTGATTTCTAGAAGTGCTACAGTGTACTAGGATATACTGCAGAAAATCAAACAATCAAGCACCTGCCGTCAAAGAGAAACCCGTGAGTGAGCCGATTTATCGACCAACTGGATGGCGAGCCGAATTACAGATTCCACCTCATACCTCTGTCATCGAACCCATGCGTAATTTCATGGCCGATTATGGCACCGATGCTGGCGTAGTTGAGATAGTCTGGTCGGCTGGCGTCGTAAAACGGAAGCTGAAAGATTCCCGCCACTAGAGCTATATCAACAATAAGGCCATATAATTTAATTCTGCTTTTTATTCAAATGCCCAATCTGCATACAGTAAGCGACAGAATTCAATCTAACAGAGGGTCCCGGAAATGAGCAAAAGGGGCGGGTCAGAGTTTTTCTCAAACAATCAACCAATCAACCAATCAACCACCGGAGCTCCGGAGCAATCGCCGCGGAGTTGATTGGTTGATTGTTTAACTCCGTTACAATCGCTCCGGAGCTCCGCTGATTGATTGGTTGATTGTTCAAGTATTACCCCTGCTCCGCCCCTTTTGCCCATTTCCGGGACCCTCCATTAGAATAAATTCTGTCGCTTACTGTACCAATCATATTGTTCGGGGGACTATAGTAAGCATTGACATCAGCCGGAGCCAGAGAGTCATCCATTGACCGATTGTTTTCCTTTAACAGTTTCTCAATGTTATTGTTTGAGTCGAATTTCACGAATGCCAATGTATTGTTCAGATGATCCGGTCCGATGTTAACCTGCAAATTCCGTAATTTTTTTGAATATATTCTCTGGCAAAATTTTTAGAAAAAGAACTTGCGAGGCATACATTTGCATATTCTCTGTCAAGCTTCGGGATGTCATCAATGATATAGTCAGGGTATCCAACATATTCCTTGAGGAGATTTAGTTTGGCGAAAGCGCGCGCTCTTGTTGGTTCATCCAACCAGTCTGCGTTCTTAAGGATGGTGGAGAAGGATGCGCGAAGGTCCTTCACAAGCCCAGCGATCTACGTGAAGAACAGACGGGAATTGCAATTGACTATTTAAAATTTAAATGATCAATTGTATTTTGTCATCATTCAAATGTTGAATTAAAAAATGATTAGAACTTAATTTAAAACTAACCGGCTCACCTCTCTTCGTCGAATTAGAAGCAGTTTTAACTTCCGCCGAATTGAAAAATTTCACTTCGTACAATGTTCACATAAAAAATAATATTTACGAAATTTTAAATCAAAAATTGCAGTGCTGTTTTTAAATTTATGTAATTTATGCAAAAAATTTAAGGGAAGTCAAGACACCTTTGGTTTGCTGGCTTCATCGAAAAAGCTCTTGATGTACAGCGACCCCACCGCCGTGTTCATCTCGTAGTTGACGAATCCCGCGCAGGCTTTCCATCGTTCCTGGATTTTCTGCAGGCCACTGATCTCCTTCGTGTATTCATCCGCTGCATCGCGAAATCTTTGGGTAATTTTATAGGAATATCCCACCGCCATTCTCCAGCCGAAATAGTTGGCAATGATCCTTCGCTTGCTCGGTTGTCGACTGTATTCGGCCAGCTTCTCATGTACCCGCAGAAAGTAGTCCGGATTGGCAACATTCACAACAAGGTCTTTCGTCACCAAGTCCGTGAACGTTTTGTTCGGCATTCGAATTTTGATGTAATCAATCAGATCTTCAAGAGAGATCGTGGTGTTGAGACTTGTTCCGTGGAATTTCTCCAAGGTCATTTTGTTGATGGACAATGAGATGTTCCGACTGTCCTCCTCGGACCTCGACACCTAGCACATTGAAAAGACGGTTTGAAATCCGGACAAAAAATAAACCGAAAAAGTATTTCCGACAATGTAGCTTCGATGTTCAGTAAAAAAACAGCTTTTGAAGCCGTGTCTTATCGAAACATAAACTTTAGGAACTTTACGCGAGAGATACTAGAAAAGTGATCACGGGATATTCAGCTTATGGGGGATCGTCGTTCCTATTGGTTATAACGATGCCTTGATTTTTTTCGGTACGAAGGCAGACCGTAAAAGTGTGGTTTGTCAAACCGTCAAACCATTTAGTAAAAAGTTGTCAGAAAACTCGAAGGGCGATAGCAAGCTCATAGGCAGTGATGGTAAAACTAAACTAAGCTATTAAATATAACTTGAAACTAAACTAAAGATTACAATTTCTGTTGTTTTAGGCGTTCTTATGTTTTAGGTTTAGTTCCATAGTTTTTTAGTTTTGTATTCTTTTTTTTAGTCTTAAAGTTTTATGGGTTTATACTTTTATCGTTTTAAAGTTTTAAATTTTAAAGATAAATTTAGCCAGTCGAAATTTTGGAGCTGGGGGGGGGGGAAGCGACCAAGCCTTCATGCGCTAACGGTTGACGGTACCTGAGCCAAAAACGTGTCAAAGTCATAGATTTCATCCAGTTGTTCCTGAATTGCCGGTGTAATGACCGATCCGTTTCCCAGAAACAGCAACGTGAGGTTCCGCATGTATTCCTTGTAAGCTTTCCGAACGGATTCGGAGCTCTTATCAAAGTAGGTTTTTCGCGTACCCAGCGCGAGATTTGACGCACTGAAGTGAAGAATGTTCTTCTTTGGATCGTCGGAATCGCGACCGGCCGAAAACGCCAGGAAGAAGCCCGAACCGAATTTGCTGGTTCGTTTGACGGTGGCGAACCAGTCGAACGCGGTGGCGTTCCAGCTGTTGTCCTGGTTGTCGAACAGTGGAAAGGGGCCGACAGTTGACTTGAGAAAAGCTAACAAGGGTTCAGCACCAAGAGTCTCCATTCGCTCTATGTCCAGGCAGGCTTTGTATAACTTTCGGGCTTTCTGACGAGCTGTCGATAAGTCATTTTTGTCTTCCCGTTCCAATACCTCTAAAAGAGAAACGAATATTATTAATGATAATATTATCAATGTGTGCTATGTTGGAGTTATATATTTTAAATATTTTATAATTATTTAGACTTTTATCATGAAAAGATGTTAACCTCGAAGTTGAGCGGTGACTTTTTGGTCGATCGCGGCAAAGTTGCTCCAATTGGTTCGGTCATCTAGAGTGGAAGTGAAGATTACTGGGTGAGTGAAAATGAATCATCAAATTCAAGGGACGCATGGTGGAGTACCCGGAATTGGGTTGCTTCGAGTCCAGTTCCCGCAGGCGTAGTCGTAAAAATCGAGGCACGGATCAGCGGATGCGTTCATAGACAGTGCCGTTTGTTGAGCTACACATAAAACACCACTTAATACAGCCCTGTTAATGCCGCTCGTGGTCAAGACCCTCCGGGGGGATGGACAACACCCAGTCTTCATGAAGCACGAGGGGGATTCGGGTTTATCATCGTATTCGGGCCTATCTGGCTACGAAGAGTCCGGCCTACTCTTTAATCGTACCGCGACATATTGTACACCGACATTTGATAACGTCGACTTTTGGTAACATACTTTTGGTAATCGGACAAATGGTACAGGCCGACATGTTGCACAAGTCGACAAATGGTTTGGCGACAGATCGTACACCGACAATACATATACAGTATCAGGCTGATACATTAGCGCATGCAGTGTCCACAAAAATATTCGTTCTGCCACACAAAGAGTTTGGGTTGTAAAATACGTGGCAATAAGTCAAATACAATTGAAATTTCGGAGGTAGAACTTGCAAAAGCGGAATGATAATTTTGTAACCATTAGGAATTAGTTATTACGCTGCCGAATGATTCTGCATGTGGTAACTTGGTACCGGTAACATGCTGCAAACGAATCAAGCAATCAACTGCAGCGTAAACTGTAACCAGTAAATTGTTTGATTGAATGCCTAGTAGGGAAACTGCCCAATGATTCGTATTCAGTTAATGCTGATTCATTCGGCAGCTTCTCTAATCTAGCAATGTTTTCCTGGACCTGGTATTACCTGTATACCCAAAACACTTGGTTACCAGAGAGTTAAACCGAAAAAAGAGTTTACTACATCGTACATACACAGTTGCTTCTAATGTGCCCAAGTTAAAGCCACTCTTTAAGCGTTGGCCCAGCAAAATAGGGGGTCCGAGTTAGAGCCAATTTCAGCCAACGCGAGCAGCGGTATTCGATCGATCAATTGATTGAGCAAATTTATTTTTTGGCGGTCAAGCCTTCTTAACTGATTTTTTGAGTGATTTTGAATATTAATATATTTTCTTCTGATTTTACTCGGTTCTGTTCTCCGATAGTTGGGGCAGTTCAATCAATAATCAATCAATCGTTGAAAAGCAGCAGCACGCGGTAGCCGGAATGGGTTCGAATTTGGACCCCTTATTTTACTGAGCCAAAGCTTAAAAGGTGGCTTTAACTTGGACACATATGCATTAAAAGCAAGTGTGTATGTAGGAATAGACCGGACTCCAAGGTACAAGCTTTTTATATAAACTTACCTAACTCATAGCAGTGATCGGTCTCACAGACACTCTGCACGCCCAATATCGGATCCGGAAAACTACCTGCCCCGTGCGTCGCGTTAACTTTCACGCTCTCCTTCAAGGAACCTAAGAAAACAGCAGAAAAAAGCTTTCCATCAACGGGAGACACGTTCTTTTCATAAAATGGCTTTCAGAATTACCATTTCCGGAGTTTGCCGAACCACCAGCGTCATCTCGTCCCACCGGAATATGATAAATTAATTCTAATACTGATGTGTCCTGTCCCGTTACCGCCACCGCCGTTAACAGAAACAACGCCTTATCCAACAGCAGAATTGGTACAATTTGACGGAATATTTTCATGCTTTTTTGTGTGATGATTTTTTTAATGATAAAAACGCTTACAAATCTGCAATGTCAGAAAGCGCAAAAACTAGATGCGAAAAATGCGACGAAAAACTAACACACCGACAAGTCGCGCCAGAGGTGACGGATTCAGCCGCAGTGCTTTGATGGGCTCCCGGAAGTGATGATGATGACTTCACAAACCGATAATTTATGCCATTAGCACCCGCGCGCGCGTATATTCATGTAATTGTTTTCTCCGTTTTCACCCGCGTGTTTTGTAACTGAGACACACAGTCGTCTTAATTTCGCACCCGGCTAATTATACCTACGACAACAGCCACTTAACGTCTAATAGGTTTCCGATGGACTGTAGCTTCGGTTACATATGTGAGACCGATCGTGGTAGCATGTTTCAGCGACTGCGACCATGGAAAAGCAGTCAAATTACAGGCGACATATCACCGCGGAGTATCACCGCGACCGTATGAAACTCTTACGCAACGTTGCTCCGCGACGTAAGTGAGGAATAATATTTTGAGTTCGCTCTTTTTTGAGATCAAAAACATGTTATTGTGGGACACTGTGTATAAGAAATAGTACGAACTAAACTTGAAAGTTTGGCCTCTTGACATTCTCGTTGTTTTACATACAACGCAAATTATGGGAGAGTTTTACAAGATTCATAGACAGTAACAATACGCTCATTTTATTAATTTCATTATGGCCCGTAGTTGTCTGTTTATCTGTGTATGTGTGTGTGTCTGTATGTGTGTGTGTGTGTGTATCTGTGTGTCTGTGTGTCTGTCTGTGTGTCTGTGTGTCTGTGTGTCTGTGTGTCTGTCTGTGTGTCTGTGTGTCTGTATGTGTGTGTGTCTGTGTATCTGTGTGTCTGTGTGTCTGTCTGTGTGTCTGTTTGTCTGTTTGTCTATCTCGACACAATCCCTTCCCAAACTCAATATGAAATGGTTTGGCAACAGCTAAATGTTTGTTTTCAATCAGATGGCGGAGCCAGACGTATACTCCTAAGAGGATTGCAAATGTTCGTATGAGGCAAAGTCTGTATTTCGGCTCACCCCCCACTTGGTCGATAAATTGGCTCACTCATGGATTACTCTTTAATGACAGCTGCTTGATTGTTTGATTTCCAGAAGTGCTATAGCATACTAGCATATAGTACAGCAAATCAAACAATCAGGTACCTGCCCTCAAAGAGAAACCCATGAGTGAGCCTATTTACGGACCAAGTCGAGAGTGAGCCAAAATACAGACTTTGCCTCATGCAACAAGTACTCATTTCCGCTTCATATTCTATGTCAAACTCTTCTTAAATTCCAAAGTGGCTCGTGATAGATTTGGAGGACTCGAAAAAATATACATAAATATATATTTAAGACCCGAAAAGGGGGTGCGAGAAAGGGGGCACGCCCTTCTCGCACTGATCTGTCTTTTCTTGAGCCAAAACAATCTTTTAGGCTTATTCCGTGTTCATGACTTGCTCGATCCACTCAGACACTTCCGATATCCGAGTGTATGCATCCGCATCACCTGACGATGAGTAGACCGGGTAAAAAGACTTACTTCCAAGGCACGCAAGCGGGTATGCAACGCACCTTTCTCATTTTGTGCAATTATCTTTGCGCTTAGTCCAATTTTGAATTCAAATTTGTATCGATGCATCGTTGTATCCCCTGTTTGCTAGAAATATTACAGCAATACTCCGGGGGAACGCAGGTACTCTTTCGGTCTATCGATAAACTTGTAAGATTTTTGTGGTCAAAAACGTTACGGACTTTGCGCGGGGGGGGGGAGGGTGCTTTTACTTTTGAGTACATAAAAGTCGGGGAGGCCCTTTTTTATATTGAAAAAAATGGACAAATTAGTGTTGTCCTGACAATGGGTCCATTTTAGGAAACAGTTATGACGTTTCGTCAAAACCCACCAAAGACTAAACTTGCACCCTGTGCGTACGCACCAGTCAACCGCCCAAAGGGTGCGGTTAATTGCAGTCCTTACTGCCTCCTTACTTAAACAATTAAAGTGTCTTTGGAAGCGTAACAATCTCTTGCGTGACTTCGGTGTCGATATAATACACCAGCAAGAAATCAGAGGATCCGGAAAGGCTTTACATGTAAGATTGAGCCTTGTTTTCTTTAAACTTTGAATTAAAATGCACGGGATCTCACGGGCACGGGTTACATGTCTCGCTGGCGGCCAGCCCTCTTCTCATTGGAATCACCGGGCTCTTCAACCCGCTGGCAAAGTTGATTGATCCTTCGTTCAGCACCAATTGGCGGTACTACCTGGCCCACGGCGGCGTCACCACCTTCTACATCATCTCCGAGTACAGCTACGGCATGATAAATCTTAACCGATGGATCTCCGTCAGCTATCCCGTCACATACAGCCGCATTACGCAACGTGGTTTTTGCATAATTATTATCCGTACCAAGCAAACGCTATGGGTTGAATCGGTACATGGGTTGAATCGGTGGGGTGGCAGAGGGCGCCACAAGTGTAGATTGTAAGCAACACTCATTCAGTTTACACTTGTGGCGCCCACTGCCACCCCACCGATTCAACCCATGTACCGATTCAATCCATAGCGTTTTTCTGGTATCTGGTTCGCGATTATCCTGTTTTATGGCATTATTTTCATCGTTGAGTTTACTTTTGGTCCTCCTGCATTCACGATATCCGGTTTGTTTACTTCACCTACCAGGCGGTCTGGTATAAGGTGAGAGGCGGCTTGTAAACGAATGTTTAGCCTTAAAAGACGAAAGTGGAATTGTCGTAATTTTAAAACAATGAATGCCGGTGTTGTCTTTAAAGTAAAATACATCGCAAATTCGCGGAACTGATTGATTTCTTAACGAAATGATTAGCCACCTTAAAAATCTAAGATTTAATTTCGAATGCTCATTAAATTTGGTCGAAAAAGTGAATTTTGTCCGGATTATTTTAGCAACGAAAAGCATGTAAGATTTGCCCCAATCTGAGTAAAGAAACAGTACTGTCAAAGGTATAAGGTACGTTCGGATTTTGAACGAATTTTATTTTGGCCTTGTACGGGTTCTGATCTTACTGTAGAATTTGTTCAGCGGAAAATCGATTGAAACGCGTTTACGTAAAAACGTCATTTTCTTCTTGTGATCTCAGATCATTGTGACGGGCAATGCGGCGCTGATCTCCCTCCTAATTTTGGCGAGAAGCGGATCCATCTGCGTGGCGGCCTTCAGGATAAAATGGCGTCTCATTCGAGGTCGTCATCGGCGAATTCGACAGACCTGTTGTAGCAGTGTGGAGGATCGTCGCCAGTGGAGACTCGATTGGGAGCGTTGGATGGTAATGAGGAGCGTTATGGGAGCCTTGTCGGTGGTTGGGATGGTCTTGGTGTTCGGCCTTCCAGGGGCAGCGGTTTTCGTGAATCCAGCCTTCACCGACACCCAACCTCTGCTGGTTTCGGCGGTATATTTACTGCTTTTCGCGCGAGATATCCCCATGTTTGCTATTTATTTTGCCTTCTATCCGCATTATCTGGTGATCTTAAAGCGACTGATGCGCTGGAGCACATAAGTCCTTGACCGGTATAGCACTCTCATCCATTCTCTGTGTCCTCTCTTCTTGCGTCTTTTCGTGGTACCCCAGTTATACAGGGGCCCTAGAATGGGCCATTGACTTTCCTGTCCTCTGGAATTGGCCGCCTGGAATCAGAACTTCCAGACAGTTTTGGCTATAAGCAAGTTTTTAAACTAACATTATGCTTTATTTATGGTTTTTAACAGTGGAAGCCCGTTGCTGAGTGGCTCTAGCTGACTAAAAAAAAATTCCCGCAAATTCCCGCCAATGATGTGCATTATAATTGTATATGCTGTTTTAAGTATGATGACTTTGCTACACTGTAGACATTATTTTAGCAGGATCATGCTATTTTCATGGTTTTCAATAGTATAAGTTATTCCGAATTGCACTGCGCGGGGCTGAAGGATGAAGAATGCCCGAAGCTAAATAGAAGATATATATCTAGCTGCCGGGTCATTGGATGTAAGAGTTTTCGCCCACCTAATTGCGGCACGTTATAAGACATGCACTGCATACTGACATTTGGTATAATTGGACCTTATAAGTATGGATAGTTTATGTCTGCTTGTGGATATATGTTGTCCCAGGCCAGCATGTCTGTGGGACCAACAAGTCGCGATATCTGGAGGAAGAGATGTCGAGGGACAAGACGTTAGTTGCCCCCTCTTTGCGATATGTCGTGTAGGATTTATGTATTCATTACGTCATCATTGAAACTGATGAAAACGCAAAAGTATTGTAAAACGCGGCTTCATTGAAGCGAGATGGATAATCAGAAGAAAACGTGCAATCGGGTACTGGTTGACCTCCTGAGTTAACGTCTTTAGGGGAGTAGTAAACTACCAAACATTTTGGATGTATAAGGCAAAGATTAAGACAAATTGATTGACCGTACACGTTGGATCCGTTTGGGACCTGTCGTCCATCTGCACCAAACATGCGGGTCGCACTAAAGTTTACCCCAGACCGTTGCTGAAACCGCTTCGCTGAAACAGCAAGCAAAGTGTTGCCGGCATTGGGTACAAAGGTGCCCTCCATGTGCTGATTCCAGCTGGTGCAGACGCGAGTGTTGAGGTCGAACGACACCAGCCGGCATCCCGGAATCTCTCTGATGATGCACTTGCTCAGACAGGCCCAACTGTGAGATAAGACATTCGACTAATTTTGAAATAATGGGAGAAAACCGTAGAAAAAATGGCGGCTCCCTGTGCAGATTAAATGACAACAATTATATCTACGAAACTTATCGTCGGGGTGCGTTGAGTTTGTCGAGACTATCGTCATTTGCATGATAAAGGTCTGTTGTTCCATGGCGCCAGAAAATAATCCTGAATTGTTTAATTGTTTAAGGGAGGTGCAGTCGAACCGCCGTCGGCATTCTTTATCAGAATGCCCCTATGCTTTCGGTATTCCTAATAATACCGGGTAGCAATTTCATTTTTGGATAATCTTCGCTAGGAGCCGCCATTTTTCCTACAGTGTTCTCTCACTATTTCAAAATTAGTCGAACGCCTTTTCTCACAGTTGGGCTATATCATAGACCTTATGGAAACATAATAACCTCAAAATATTATAAGAAATTCATTTACAAACGTAAAATGTTTTCCCCCAAAAATGGCCGATTATTTGCCGTGAAATGTTACGTTAAGTTTAAACTCGCTGCTGATTTTGCGTTTCAACCTCCCTCCTATTTTTTTTCCCTAAAGAAACTTCTACCTGCAAAATGGTAAAGTTGAATATAATAATGATTCATTAAAAAAAGTTTGTTTTCGGAGGGCGGAAAGAAGAGACGAACATAAAAAAATTAACAAAAAAAAAGAAAGTAACTAAGAGCTAAC
This sequence comes from Hypsibius dujardini, assembly GCA_001579985.1. Taxonomy (NCBI): domain Eukaryota; kingdom Metazoa; phylum Tardigrada; class Eutardigrada; order Parachela; family Hypsibiidae; genus Hypsibius; species Hypsibius dujardini. The sequence continues at coordinate 19,617 of LRSR01000801.1, forward strand.
CAGTTTATGGATGAACGACGATAACTTTGTCTTTCCATTGAAAGTTCAATTGTTCAAATCGGCTGAAGCCGTGGCGCACTGACGCAGTTTCAACTTTTTCAAGAATTGAAGTCGCCACCCGGTAAAGCCCATTGATCGGTCGGACGCCCTCCATTGTTCGGACTGTTCTCAGAATTTCAGTGCCTCGGTTAAAGGTATTTAAAGCTGGATTTGACTTTTCCATTGGACCAGTCATATGTATATTGCCTGTTTTTTTAGTTACTTCGCATTACTTATAAAATATGGCGCTAATTGTTTTCCTTCTCGGCGTGGTTCTTTTAGCGAACGGACGTGTTGCCTTGCCAATCGACGCAGCAAGAGGCTCAGTGTCGGACGATTCCCGAAATTTGGCTGATGTCGTGCCGGATTTCGGATCAGTCGTGGAGGTTGCCGGTTGGGGCATCTTTATTCCCGCGAACTTGGTCAGTCCGTCAACCATCAACCTAGGCGTGGCCGCTAACGGAATAGCCTGTCTGAGCAAGTGCGTCACTAGAGAGATTCCGGGATGCCGGCTGGTGTCGTTCGACCTCAACACTCGCGTCTGCACCGGCTGGAATCAGCACATGGAGGGCACCTTTGTACCCAATGCCGGCAGCACTTTGCTGGCTATTTCAGCGAAGCAGTTTCAACAACGGTCTGGGGTATGGTCTGAGGGGAACATTCTCCATGGTGCAGATGGACGACGTGTCGCAAACGGAATGAACGTGAACGGTCAATCGATTTGCCTTAATCTTTGCCGTATACATCCAAAATGTTTGGCAGTTTCCTACTCCCCTCTAGGCCTACATGGTCCGATACCTGATTGCACGCTTGTTTCTGATTATCCATCTCGCTTCCATGGAAGCGCGTCTTACAACACCTTTACGTTTTGATCGGTTTCAATGATTACGTAATGAATACATAAATCCTACACGACATATCGTAATGAGAGGGCAGCGGACGTCTTGTCCCTCGACATCTCTTCCTCCAGATACCGCGACTTGTTGGTCCCACAAACATGCTGACCTGGGACAACATATATCCACAAGCAGACATAAACTATCCATACTTATAAGGTCCAGTTATACCAAATGTCAGCATATTCTAAAGTCGGTGTGCGATATGTCGTACACAATGTATCTATCGTGTACAAGTGAACCTATAATAAATAGTGTGTCTGCCTCTGGATATTGTTGTCCCGGGTCAGCATGTCTGTGGGATCAACAAGTTGCGATGTCTGGAGGACAAGATGTCGAAGGACATAACGTCGGCTGCCCTCATTACCACCGTATCCGCGTCTTGTTTTCTTCTATGCCCCTCATTTCAATGGTTTTCGTTCGTGTACGGTGAGGCTGAATATATATTTCAAATTTGATAAAGGTGCATAGAGCCGATTGAACGCATCAAACATATTTTTTGGTTACCAATGAACTCTGTGTATCCGGGCATGACCATTTTTGGAATTTAGAAACACTTGAACACACTGAGGGATTCGATTTGGATTGTTCTTTAACTAATTCTTTTAACTAGGATTTACTCAGCTGAAACCAAAAAACGGACAGTAAAAATTTCAATGGGAATGCTCAAAACAGTGTCCAGTAGTGTTTGATAAAGGCGCGACGAGCGGTGTATAAAAAGTCAACGTGGGCAGCTTGTAGATGTTATTAAAAACATTATCTAAACGGAAAAGTACTTTTACAGATGAAGCTTTAGTCAAGTTGAAGAACTGTACGACTTATTATTCTAAATACCCTCACAAGCTATATTTGCTTTTGAAGGAGAAAGGGTGTTTTTCAGTACTATTGATACTTCTCTTGATACTAATAGTCGTTATGAATACTTGTACGTGAATTATCGCAAAAAAATAAAGTCTACTTTAAACTAAAAATGACCAGTATTTATCTGGCAGCCACTGTTTTTACCTCCACGTCATCCAACCGTGCTCTTTAGCTGCCATTCAATTTTTTTTATATAAACTGGTATCTGTTTCGTACATGTATTTCTCCAACAAGATTCCGCTAAAGTTGTTCTTTTGTTCTATATCAAATTTGTTTTTAAATTCATTGAAAGGTATCATATCTATGTTCTTTTCTTTGGTCTTACAATTTAAGTGGTGTATGTTATTTCCTTGTCAACCATATAACCTTTCGATACATTCAGCATAACCCAAGGAAATGCAGTATGAGTACTACCCATATAGGTTAGGTATAATTTTTAGGTATAATTTTAACCATATTTTTACCACATTTAGCCTCAATGTTTTCTGATATTTTTCGATTACAGTCTTTTATAAAAAAGTAGTACTGACTAATAATTTTTAAACCAACTGGTAGGTCATTAAATTCTGTGTGCAATAGATTAAGCTAATACCATGATGTCGGTTTTCAGTAAAAAGCTGTTTGATAAATTTATTACTGGTACTTTCAGTACAAAAATCGTCAAGTACAACTAAAGTTTGTTTTAATTTATCAAATGTCATAATTTTTTTAGTTCTGTCAAAAAAATCTTCTAAGGTTTTAGGCAGTACGCTAAAATTTATTGTAGGTAAGTCATCAATTTTTTGTTTTTCAGCAAACTTATTGAAAAATGCGTAGTACTTGGAATCGTTGTCTGGACTTATAACATTTGATCCCATACATCTTTTTCCACTCCAATCTTTATCAGATTCATGACTAGCCACGTTTTTCCACTTCCAGTCTTTCTGCATACTATAGTGCTACTAGGATGAGTTATGAAATTATATTTACCCTTTAGGTTTCGAAAAGAGTCTTTTTCGCTGAAATTAATCAGATCAGATCTTCATAAGTTACGAAACAACTCATTCTCAAGAATTCCTATAGATCTGTACTTAGACTTGAAATTTTTTAAATATTTTTCATCCTTTTATTCCTTTTCTATGTACCGTTAATCGTTTTGCTCGAAAAAAGTGCTGCACAAGTAAGTCATGCTGTCAACCCTAATCAGTATCGTATACTCTTACAGATGTTACCAAAAAAAATCTCCAGATAATCACTATCATCATAAATGTCTATTTAAGTAATGCAAGTGTTCTAAGCACTATTATTATTATAACGACTGCAAAAATCTTAACCGAACACAGTTCGATTTGACAAAACAAGACAATCCATTTGATCATCTCGACGGATATGGATATATTAGAATCACCATCCAAATTTCGTTGATTTAAAAATCATCAAAAACTTTAAGGGTGCCCGTTGGTGATTTAAAAATCACCAAAATCACCACTAAAACAGCATTGGTTTCAGCCATAATATGCAACCTCTGCCAACGGGCAAGGTACAGGCGGCTCAGCTAAGGACCCGGGAAGCTTTCTACATGAAATTATCGCCGCCAGGACTGTTAAGAAACAGGGTCGCATCTGTCCATAGTCTGCCGTCTGCAAGTCTAGCCGTGGAAGGCCGTTGCTGAATTGCTCCAGCTGACTAAACAAGATGTAGAATTAGAACCCGAGTTAATTAATCTAAGGCGTTTGGTGTGTCTTTTCTGCCTCCGTCAGTCTGTCTGTCTATCTGTTAAATTGTGTAACTGCTCGATCGTCAATTTGTACTTGGCCAACTTCAAACCCTCTGCAATTCATTTGTGGCATTACTGCGGTATCAACGGTGAATATCGCGCAACCCAGTTCCGCTGAACCTTCGGGTACGGCCAAATGAAAGGGTTTAGGGTAGTCCTACCACCTGTCACGCCACTCCACTTTCAACCAAGGGACGTTCGTCGCCAGTTCCAGACAAGTTCCATAGTAAAAATTGGCAGACTCCGGCACACGGAGCTTGAAATGCGCAGCACCCAAGATCACAGACCCGATGTGATGGAACTTGGGCTCATCTTTATTGCTAACTTTTTCTTCCCAACGCAATTTGCTTGCCCAAAGCCAGTTGGCAATGACACTCCCTGCATCGCTGCATCGCTTAAAATCGCTTGTTGAAAAAAGCTCACTATCGAGGGCGCTGACTACGCAGGGACTCATCAAATTTCGATCAATTTGCGACAGCGCGCCTCCTACCACCCCGTGAGTCATTCAAAGGTACGGGAAAGCAGAGACTCGTTTCAGATCCTTACAGGTCAAAACCAGGACCCCTTACGGTAGGGTCAGGGGGTGGGCAAAGGGGCAAACTACATTTTTTTTCAGGATTTAATCCAAAATTTGGCCAATTATTCCTGATTATTTTGAAATTTGTGAAGATGTGGGGTCCCAATTTCCAGAGGCCCCCTGGAATTTCAAAACATTTTCAAAAACATCAGTTTTTCATTCATCCCATCCCATGGCGCTGCCGTGAGGGGTCCTGGTTCCGACCTGTAAAGATCCTAAACGAGCCTCTGCGGGAAAGTCAAATCGTGCGAAGCTTGTTACACGTTTGCCTTCGCGCTGGCACTGCTATCCATTCCTTATTGAACTAGTGCGTCGATGTGATGAAACAAAAGAAGAGGGGGGGGGGCTGAGGACCCGGGACTCACATTAGATAATTTGTAATTTGTGCCCATATGTGGTGATGTGTATTATTAGAACCTTGAATCTATTGGCTACACAGTATGAGGTAAGGGCACTGGAATGGGCCACTTGACTTTCCCGTACCCTGGAATGGGCCATTCCAGTGCCCTTACCTCATACTGCAAGAGCAGCAATAGCGATATCTTTTATATTTACTCCATGTACCACTTTTAAAAGGCGAGGGCTGACTTGGCTTTTTATTGATGTTTTACGCCTTTCATATGGCACTCTTGTGCGTACGCGCTCTAAAACAATTATCAGATGAGCTCGCTAATAAAATGTACGACTACCACGGCGATGAAAATTTAAACGATAAGTCAATTAGAGATTATGCTACGACGTCACGTAACGTATTGAGATGGTTCACTCGCACAATTTGCACTCATACTCTGACTTGCACTCGCCTAACACTCCACCGGGAATAGTAGAGGACACCAGCAGATATATCATGTAATATGCCTAGTGGTATAGTGTGAAGCGGGAGCAGGTACGATTCGTCTGTTGTCCGGAGCGCCGCAGCAGAAATATCGTTTCCCATGGCTCAGCACCTCCTTCACACCACGCTGGAACAGTCTGCTGCTTGCCCAGAAAAAGATCTGAAAAAAAGGCAGTGCAAGAACCTTGATCTCTAATGAATTTCCAAACAGCATGTTTCGTGCCGTCGGCACTATAAATATCAGCCCCCCCCCCTGACTAGAACGGCAATAAATCCCTACTGCATTTCATATTTAGTAAATAAGTACGTGGGAACAGTCTGTTCTATATCGAAATATCCCTTTTTCGGTCCCAATTCCGGCCACTTGCCTGTTCATAAATGATAGTGTCATAATTAGTATTATGACATTATATTACGTTTAGTACATATAGTATATTTATGATATAATGACATTGTAATAATAAATGACACATGTATTGACACCGTTCCCTCTGAAATTCAATTTAAAATTGATTGGCATTAGCTAAATATTAATCGGGAATGAGGACGCGGAGATGGGCGTGTTTCGCGAAGAGGACTGGCATTGCAAGCGTGTTGCTCTATAATTTTCCTACATTGTAGCTTCGCCCCCAGAGTTCCGAAAAATATTTGAAAAATGTCAATGGAGTTCAAATTAAATTATGGATGCGATCGAAACAAAATAAATTTGTTTGATAATTCTATAGACAAACGCCACCCTGTACGAGCAATGCTAGGGGCTGGATTTCGGATTTCGGATTTCGGACTGAAAAAGGGGTCGCTGGAAATAGGCCAGCATCTTCCTACACTGTATAGTTTTTCCAGTCTAAGGCCGATATATGAAAATCACTTTTCCCCGGGAAGATGTGGGGCGCGACTAACATGTGTTCCTGGCGGCTTAAGCTACAAGTCCCCCTCCCCTTCCCTTCCCTTCCCTCCGTTTATCCCCTGTTGCTTTTACGAGTGCTGACCAAGGTCTCTTTGAGTCATCATAACAAATTTAATAATTTCGGAAAGCCCAACTGTTCCTCAATTTCCTAGCGAAACACCCCACAATTTGAGCTTTGGTCAAATAAATGGTGTGGTCATAACAATAGGGGTGAAACTTCGCTTCGTACTCGCTCAGGAAATTTTCATTATTTAGAATTTAAACTTTCTTGTGATGAGGAATAATAAGAATTCTAAATAAATCAATTTGAATTTTACTGAATTACAGGACATTAGCCAATATCGGAAAGAAGAAAAGGGGAGGAGACAAAAAGGGGGAAGGCGAGGGGGACTTGTGCCTACGCCGTTCCTGGCACCCTGCCCTCTTATCGGACGAGGGCGGAGTAAGTCCCGCCCTTCTCGTACTCTCGATAACTCAAACTGGTATGGATGTTTGTTCATTACGTTTTATTCTCAGCACTAGATCATAGCAACTAACCGGATCGATGGCCCCGAAGGAGAACCACAGAAACGCCGTGGCCATTTGAGCGGCAAAATTCCGGGCGTACTCCGCGGGAAAGAAAGAGATTGCCACGGTGGACGGATAGACAGTACAGCATCGCCATAAAAACGACAGAAAAAGCATTCGCGACAATTCCAGTCGGCGTTGCAAAGAATGGCTGCCAGGACGTCTCCTCAAGTCCCCGCAAGTTTTGGTCAGTACCACCAGGTAGCTCACACCGTCTAGCACCGTCGGAAGGTACCGCGAAAACACGGTATAGACAAAGACTGGGGTGGATGAATTGCTAGCCGAAACTATGACACAGTTTCCTGCTCCGAGACGAGCAATTTTCAAACCAGTTTCGGTGGTGGTAAAGACGACCAAAATCGCCGTTACAAGCCAAGGAAAAAGCAGCATGGCCCTTAGAAAACCGCGGGTCGTCATGAAGGTCTTAAAGTGTCGATGGAGAAGAGCTGCGGCGAGGCGTTGCAGCGCGATAACGGTGGTGGCCCATGAAATGGCCATGTTTACGCCGTAGACCAGCAGACCTTCGTAGCGGCAGAAGTACGCCGGTAAATGTGGTGGAAGATACACCTGCATCGTGCAAAGGTTGCGTTCACAGTGTAAGTGTAGAAAATAGTGCCCCGCATCGACAAAATTGAGTTTGTTTTAACGGTGCCACTCTCATTATGTCAGAAAATATAAAAGCTACAAATTACGTTCGAATTCTGGCGTTATGTTTTTTAAAAACAAATTCTAAAATCTAAATGTCAAATTTCAGTACATCTCAATTGCGTCTCGAATATCTCTGCAGGCAGCCAGTTTTTGACAAAAAAATCAAAATTTAATTGACAGGCCGAGGTTCGATAATACTTCAAGAAATGATCCTTTTTTCCCCTTTTCCTCGCTTCGTTTGGATGAGATTTCCACGTAGTACGCTAAATATGAACAGTTTCAAACAGAACATGGCCGGAACGCCATTTTTAAGCCAATTCAAATTTAAAATACATTTTCACGTGTCCTTCGTTGTCAAAACGTAAACCGATCCAGGAGCACAAAATGGGATAGGAAGGACAGGCACCGTATGCTCGCAATCTCAAGGGACACTTTTCTGCCCTACCCGTAAATTTTAACTAACCCGAGCCGTCATTCAGTCCCTTCACCACTTTAGGGACAAATATATGAAAAAGCACGACTGTACAATCAATCAATCGAGCCCAACGACTGTACAATCAATCAATCGAGCACAGCGCGTAGGCTGTACGAAATGAGCCAATTAGAGAAGAGTGAATCAGATTGGACGTTCAATCGAGTGCAGGGTCATACCGAGGGAGGCGGGACTTAGCTGTCCCTTGAGATCGCGAGAATTCGGTAGTTAAGGAATACAAATGGGCCCGTACCTGAACGACAGAAGCGGGGACTGATACGATGGTCGAAGCGAGGTCAAGTACAAGACAATGCGCGATCAAAATATGGCTGACGGTTTTGCGAAGCGGCCTGTGAATGGCGATGGCGAGGAGAAGGAGAATGTTAGCAACAGTGCCGAATGCGTTGGTCAGCAGCAGAAAAACGGTAAAGTACAGCAGGGATTTTGGGTCGACGAACGGATTCGGAGGCCTACTAGCCAGCGGGAACGAGTTGTTTGTACTCGTAGAATTCATGATGACTCAAAAATGTCAGTCACGTTTGATGGTGCAGTTTATCGCAACAGAGTGTGTGAGGAACGGATTAAATGCTGCCTCTCAACTTGAAGGGATTTTCAAATGTCGATTTCAAAATGGATCCATTTTTTTTCTAAATTATCCTCTTCAAAATTAATGATGAATAATAAAATGTATTTCATGGGCGAATCTCGGAGAATCACCTCAAGTACAAGTAAGGATGAGGGTCATGGGATACGACGAGGTGGGCAGGTTGTCACGCGTCCCTTATACAGATGAGGAATTTTTCTTAAAGATGCCACCAGCACAAAAAGACCGTGTTCCTGCCCCGAGCGGTAACGTGAATGCCCTATTCACTCAGCCGAATGATCGAGCATCCAATTCATTCAATAGATTGAAGATATTTGTAAGAGGAAGGATCATCGCTGGAATTATGTAAACCATTCGAGCAAAAATAATCCCATCGGCATGAATAATGCAGATTTTGCCTTGGAGTTGCGTCACAGGAAACCGAATCTTTGGCCAATTACCTATAATTGCGCTCAGCCGTAGACTCTTCATCACTCTCATACTGGTTAGAGTGAAAAATAGAAAGAAATGAAAAGACGATTTATGCGCTATTGGTTGCCCCAGAGTTTTACCCACCCACTCGTTTATGTAACAGGACCCCCCCCCTCCCCCTCTCCCTAAACATTAACTTGCTAGAGTTACCTGTCACTTCTGATTTTTCGTGCGAGTTTTCTGAACACCACCTTGCTTACACTTGGGAGTCTCATACTGTACGCTCCTGATCTCACGGGTCGATTTTAGGTCCGGCCCGAAAACACGTTCCGTCGCTCGCTTGGTTTTTCATTCAGATTCACTTTAAAAGTTTGCAACCGATATGATCATTTCAATCAAGCAAGGTAGCATAGCCTGTCAGGTAAAAACCAACGGACAAGTGAACGGAATTGAACAATACGCTCAAGCTTGATGTCAATCAGCGGGGGTGGGGCATAATTGACTAGCGCGGTCAATGTCCACAAAACTGTTATTTTTGCCACACAAAAAATATAACTCAAGACTACGTGGTATTAAGTAAATAACAATTGAAATTTCTGAATTCGGACTAGTAAGAGCGGAATAATAATTTCGTAACCATTAGGAATCGGTTATGACACTGCCCAATGATTTTGTATGTGGTTACTTTGGACCGGTAACATGCTGCCACCGAAGCAAGGAATCAACCGCAGCACCCATAGCAAAGTCCACAGCGCAAAGAATCATCCCATGTCGCCTTTAAATAGAACATAAGAAAAAATATTAGGTCTTATAAAAAAACGTATTGCTTTCTTACTTAATATGTAAGACATTTTCATGGCGGATTCCATACACTATTTTGTAAGGCCTTATAATCCTAAATGACGAGTAAAAAAAAATGACGAGTAAGAAAAAAAGAGAAGGTGACCGGACTCGAACTCTATGCATCGTATCAACTCGAATTTCAATTTCAAACAAAGTTTTGTTGTATATATGTTCCCGCGCCGATTGACCACTGGTCATCTTTTCCTGCTAAAAACTTGTAATAAATTTCTGAGCCCGGTCTTACTATTTAAAAGCATTTATAAGGCCTTACAAAAAAACGAACGAATTTTATCAAGGTACAATAAAATTTATAAGGATCTATAACATTTTATATGGCCTACAGCAGAAAAATATAAGGTTGGGTCATATATTTTTCCTGATATTCAAAATTTAATGTTCACTAGAGAGGGAATCTCATATCCCCGTGAAAACCGCCACGAAATGGCTTCCTCCCTACCAAGTTTAAAAGAGAAAAAGCATTTGCCACATTCTTCAATCTGCAATTCGTTCCGGAATTGAGAAAAACACACATTGAACTGTTCAGGATCCATATAAATGCTTGTGCGCACGGAAATGAATAAACGTTTCCAGAATAGTCCACGGGGAGTAAATTTCAGACGCGCATTCGAAAGAGAAACAGATAGCGTTATTCAAATTTGTTTTGAATGCTTTCGAGAAATCATGAAATGGAAGAAGAAACGAAAAATCTCGAAGGGAGTAAATTGACTAGGAAAACTGTTACCAGCAAATTGCTGGATTAGACTGCGTAACAGGGAAATTGCCGAATGATTCTTATGCAACCGATGCTGATTCATTCGGCAGTTTTCCTAATCTAGCAATGTTTTGCTAGGTCTAGTGCTACCCTTATACCCAAAACACCTGACTACCAGAGTTAACAAATTATTCACAACCTAATTATTACAGAGGTTAAACAACTTTATAGTGCGCAGTGACTCATGTTCACACCTGTACAGAGCGCCTTATCTGATTTTCAAATCTCATAAACTCAACACGTGCTCCGTTCAATTTCGCATGTGTGATATATTTCTTGTCTCATTGGATGCAAAGATGGGTCGCAAACTAGATTTGGGTGTGAGGGAGTCTATTTTGACATTGGTCAGTTTGAAATATTCATCCAGAAAAATTGTGGAAGCATTGAAGGTCAGGAATATCGTTGTTTCTCAGAGAGCAGTATCTAATCTCATCAGGAAAAATTCAATTTGTTTGGAATGCTTTCGAGAAATAATGAAATGGAAGAGGAAACAAAAAACTCGAAGGAAGTAAATTGACTAGGAAAACTGTTACCAGCAAATTGCTGAGTTGGACTGCTTAACAGGGAGATTGCCGAATGATTCTTATGCAACCGATGCTGATTCATTCGGCAGTTTTCCTAATCTAGCAATGTTTTGCTAGGTCTAGTACTACCCGTATACCCAAAACACCTGACTACCAGAATTAACAAATTATTCACAACCTATTACTACAGTAAAGATTGATTTAAATCAGTTCGGCTTCTATATAATTTGTATTTTTCTTCATTTGATGAGCATTTGCAACAGGCTTGTGTTTCGTTCGTTCGTTCTCCATACTGCAGGTGCTCCGTCTGCGACCAGATGTGACATCATACGTTCGCTGATTAGTTGGTATCGTGAGTACTGTAATTAAGTAAACCAAATCCTTCCTTTTGATCAGTACCAAGGTGAAGAGCAAACAGGTAAAGTAAAATACTTCCGGCGGCAAAACGCGAGGGAGCATAATAGTTTCCTCTGATGATTTACAAAAGGGGATAATGAAATAAATGATCTCAATATTTATCTGTGCGCCGTGCACTTGTACACACTTGCTTTTAATGTCTACGTGCCCGAGTTAAAGCCACCCTTTAAACTTTAGCCAAGCAAAATAGGGGTCCGAGTTCGAGCCGATTTCAGCCAACGCGAGCAGCTGTTTTCGATCGATCAATTGATTGAGCAAATTTATCTTTTGGCGATCAAGCGTCCTTGAGTGATTTCTTGAGTGTTTTTCGATGCCTAAAATGCCCCAGCATAATAAGGAACGACTTGTAACGCCGACCAAAGTTAGATTTTGTGTATTAATTTTTTTCTTCTGATTTGACTCCGTTCTGTTCTCCGATGGTTGGGGGAGTTTCAATCAATAATCAATCGTTGAAAAGCAGCAGCACGCGGTAGCTAAAATTTTTCGAATTCTCAAAAATGGCTCGAATTCGGACCCCCCCCTATTTTGCTGGGCCATAGCTTAAAGGTTGGCTTTTACTTGGGCAAATAGGAATTAAAAGCAAGTGTGTAATGTAATAGTCGCGTATTCGTCGAGATCTCCTGCAGGTCCGTATCGTCATTTCGATTCGCCCGGAGAGCTTTTCATCATTTGAGGTCACAGGATTATAATCAGGGAGAGTATAAACGGCAAAAATGAGCAGACGGTGATAATTTTAATTAACATTCTTTTTAGTCATGGGATTAAGAAGTACATGGTCGATGACAGAAAAACTCGATTTCCCGATCATTTGGGGCACTCATTATTCAGGTGCCGCAAGAATACATTGAAAAAAAATGAAGTAGATTTTAAAGAGGACCATGAAAAAGCAAATTATTTCCAAATGATTCTGAATTCCGCGCTTGAATAATGCCCCAAGTAAGATCAAATCAGGTCTGACCAGGGAAAAAGAAGACGATAAATAATCCTAAACAAACAGACAGACAGACAGACAGACAGACAGACAGACAGACAGACAGACAGACAGACAGTTAGACAGTCAAAGACAACATCTACTCTATCTGCAGAGCTTCCAAAGCAGCTGCTTGGTATCGGATCAATTTTCCTGCTGCGAGGTACTTTGCGTGATCTCTCGTACGAGCCGTTGGAAAGGTGTCTCTGGAATTAAATTAGATGTATGGCTCTACAATTGCACGCAGATCACACTTTTAAGCACCTTTAGGCAAATTGCCAACAACCAAATTTGCCCGGTTGCCCTTTCCCACAATTTTCTTCCCACCTACAGACGGTGAATTCCCCTCATGACTATTATACTGGGCTGACGTCTCCGCTTCGCCACTCCATTACGGCCAGCACTATTACCCACCGCCTGGGCTACCCGCCTGCTCACTCCCGGCTGGGCTTGCTTGAAGCTATTTGGCACAGCCAGTTCCGCCTTCCTAGAAATGTTCACCAGGATGGTTGATGATGACGTCGACGATCCCGACGCTCCCGAAACCGACCCTTTAGAGCTGATGACCTCATATTCCGGAGAAGTGACTCGGATACTTCGGCTGTCTTGTCATTGGCGCAGCTCCTCCGGCGTGGACAGTTTTCCGGGCGGTTGGCTTGCTGGCTAAACCGTAGCAGGATTTGAACGCGATTTAGTTTTTAAGGATAGCAAACTGAACTAAACTATAAACTAAACTTAAATTTTATTGACTAATTTTCCGGCTTAGCCGGAAAATTAACTTTAGAAATGTTTAGTTACCTAACAGAGCTAAACTAAAAGTTGTAGTTATTAAGCCTTCAAAAAGAAAAAAGAATAAATACTAAAACTAGATTCAAACTTTTAGTCATTAAAAAACTGAGCTATGTATGTTTAGTGATTACTTGTTCGGATTTAATGTTTTAGATTGGCAACCTAACAAAACTGAATGAACTGTTTTAGCTTCTAAACATTCAAGTGGAAGAACTTTAAAAAAAATTAAGTTAGTCATTAGATCTCGATTAAAAACATTGAAATTGATTCCTTAGTTACTAAATTGAAAAAGAAATTGAACTACAATTTTTTAGTGACGAAAGTTAGTTAGTTAGTCATGTTTTGTTGAATACAAAAATAATTATTTGACTAATTTAATTTTTGCAATCTCTACCTGTTTTTGTCGCGGCATGATACTGCAAGGGGAGGAGAAGCCGCACTAAATACTAAACAGGCACGCAAAGGAAAAATATCTTCAGCCCCACTGCAGCCAAATTGTTTCGCGACAGAAGGGAAAACGAACACACTCTCAATATTTTAAAGAAAACTCCTTCTGTACTCGTAATTCCCCCGAGATTCGTGCATATATATTGACGTGATGCCAACTGCAGTAATAGTGTGCACACATGGAGAACGTGATAGCCTTATACTGTAGAGTCTGGACCACTTGGTGCCGCTTTTTAATCACCCCCGTATATTATGACTGCACGGTAGCACAGTGTACGCGGGCATAATATACGGGTGGACCTCTGGACTTCTAACAAATCTGTTATCGTTAACCAATTTTAGATTATTTTCCGAGCATCGTATTACTAGCACCAAAAAAAAGAAAATTGGCTCTTTTAAATATTAACATGCGATTCTGAGTTTCAGCTCTGAGAACCACCCTCGATTACTGCATTATAAATTATCTTTCTATTATTTATATAGCGTACATGGACGCAGGACCATTTTAGTTACAAAATAACAACATTAAAAAAAAACATAAAATTACTTTGATCATTTCATTTAATATGCATGGAAAATCATTTTGCCAAATATTTAATATATTAATTAAGTCCAAAAAGCCCGAAAAGAGGGAGCTTGATTTAATTTAATTTAAAAAAAAGAATTTAATTTAATTTAATTTAAAAAAAATAATACTACATGGCATTCTCCGGTTACTCCTTAAACTTCACTTCTATTTCAGTTAACTTTGTTCCGGTCTGCACAACTTCAGCAAAAGGTGTAACGATTGCATTTCACGACTGAAATGTCGTCTACATATTTCTGCATAAACCTTGACCGATAAATAGCTTTGACAATCACTCAGCAGTTTCCTGTGGTTCCCATAGTGATGAGAAAATCAGCTGATCTTTTGTAATCGGGCACCTGATCGAACTCCTGTCTTTCATAGTAGCTACTAAACGTGTTGTACCACGTGATCAACTACTTGAATAAATACAGTACGAGGTAGAGGCCGTTAACCAGGCCACTTTTAGAAATCGTAACTTAATCAGGCCGGTTTTTTCAACGTTGATTTCCCGGCGCTGCAGTGCTGCCATGCCACGACAGATGGCTTGAAAACATTCAGAAAAATTCTCTGACCCATTTTAGTTCGTTCCTAAGCCTCACGGTTCGAATTTGAGTCCAAAAAATGGAAGAGAAGAATCTCAATGGAGAAGTGTGCAAGTAGTCCGCTAGAGGCGCCACTTCGGTTCCATCTCCCTGGATTGACTTCGCAACAACGACTTATGCGCCACCTGTTGGTTGCCGGCCTGGTTAAGTTACGATTTCTGAAAGCGGCCTGGTTAACGGCCTTTACGGCCTGGTTAACGGCCTCGTACATGTAGATGTTGCGATTACTTGTGCGTCTGTTTGAGCACCTGCAATTACACTTTCATCAAAATGTGAAAAACGAAACATTTTCCAATTCGAACGTGCATTCATTCAAATGGTCATCGATGAAATCCCAATTGCTTCGTAATGAAGGACAAGGCTTTTACAACAGCCCCTGATCGTTCGTCAAATCATCGGGAATTCCTTCACTTTTTCAGTCGTTTGTTGTTTGGAGTTATTACCACAATTCCATCGTAATTTAATTAATTTAATTAATTTAATAGCCCTTGCGTCGTGGCTCGTCACGACTACTGCTCTCTTGAGAAACCAATGGGAGTCGTGCACAGCAGAGCCAGCCATTTATTAGCTCTGTGAAGGCCAGGATCATGTCCAGCTATCGTGCCTACGAATTCATTAGGGAGCTCGGCAAGGGCTCATACGGTGAGCTATCACGCGTGTAATTGTATGTGATAGGTGCGATTTCGGTTTCTCTCTGTCAATTAATCCGTCTTCCAGGATCGGTCACGAAAAACAGGCATATATTAACAGGTAACTAACCCAACCAATTAATAGCCATCTGAATCTATGCTTGTGGATGTGCTCGGGTCTGTGTTTGCGTCTGTCTTCACGTTCGTGTCTGTGTCTGTGTTTGTGTCTGTGTCTGTGTCTGTGTCTGTGTCTGTGTCTGTGTCTGTGTCTATATCGGTCCTTTTTATCACTCAGACCATTCCATAACTGTTCCGTTCTGTCAGGCGACATTGTGGCAATCAAATGTTTCACCACAGAAACCAAGGATTACGCTAGCGTGCAAAAAGGCATTCTGGTTAGTACACCCTGGGCATGTTGCCAAAAAGAAAATCCATTTTAAGTTTGGCCATGTACCGTTACCCTTGGCAGATGGAAAGCACGGCCTTGAGAGAGCTTCGTTACGAGAATGTCGTTCGTATGCTCCACGTCTTCGTGGAAAATTTGAGGTTCTACTTGGTGTTCGAGTACATGGACAAGACCCTGCTGGACGTGATTCAAGAAGCCCCGAAAAAACTGCTTGGCTGCGGCCCTCGGACCAGATCGTTTTGTTTTCAGCTGCTTAGGGCGTTGGCTTTCATCCATTCCAAAAACGTAAGAAGTTCAAATGGAAAAATCCCACGAACATTCATCCACATTTTGGACCTTAGCGTGTGGATTCAATCAAGCTTTTATTTTCAGTTTGTCCACCGCGACGTTAAACCGGAGAACATTCTCATCGGGAGTAGCAACGTACTGAAGCTGGCCGATTTCGGGTTTGCAATTAAGAACTCTCACGCAGGCCAACGATACTCCACATACATTGCGACGCGGTGGTATCGCGCCCCGGAGCTTCTCACCGGGGACTACTACTATGGACGGTATAATGTACTGTTCCCATGATTTCTAGCTTTTCTAATCTGCAAATTCAGACCACACTTTTTTCAGGGGAGTCGATGTCTGGGCAGCTGGCGCTGTGATGGTGGAGATGATCTTGGGTCAACCATTAGCGGCAGGAGCAAGTACGGTACTGGCATAAACTCAGACATGCAGACACAGACACAGACACAGACACAGACACAGACACAGACACAGACACAGACACAGACACAGACACAGACACAGACACAGACACCGTACACATTTCAACAAGGCAAACTGATTTCAGACGATGCAGAACAAATTGTCAAGACAATTGAACTCGTCGGCGACTTCCCTCCTCACATGCTCAGCCGCACCCGTCGCAAAGACCTCCCGACTGCCGTCAAAAATCCGATCCCTCTTTTTGCTGGACTGGACACCCTGCTCACCGGTCAGCCTGACCTCTACGTCAGCCTCATCAAATTCTGCCTCGTTCCAGACCCACAAAAGCGACCCGGTGCTGACGCACTCCTTCTTCACTCCTTATTCAACCACAGCGACCAGTACTATCCGTCGGACACCATCACGGAGATTCGCCAGAATCTCGTCATGTGCAGTCGCAATACCGCCGTTCGCTTCCAGTCTTTCTTACGCAATCGGGATCTTTATAAAAAAGCCGCCCGCGAAATGCTGCAAAACCCCAACGCGCCTATTTCGACGGCTAGTATGAGTCGGTTCCGGCAAATGGGAATGGATGAACATGTGCTACGACAGATGGCGGAGATGATCAGTATTGAGCGGAGATTTCCTCCTGATTTTTTAACTCAGAGTCCCGAGCTCTACGGGACCGAAGGTCAAAGTAAATGATTGTTAGCTAAATTTAGCTAAATTTTAGTATTTTCGTTCGTATTCTTATTTATTTCAAAATCATTATTATATATATAATATTATTTAAATTAATATAAACCGCATTTAATTTAGTTGGAAAAACTGCATTATTTAATTTAACTTTAATTTAATTTATTTTAGTTCGGACTCGTTTGATTTGATTTTATTAGAAAGGTTTATTTAATTAAAATTTAATTTAGTCTAATTGACTGGAAATAGTTTGCATTTTTTCTCTCTTTAATTTGCTTTATAATTTACATTCCAGGATTGTTCCCAAACGGGATTGGGAAAAATGTTCTCGTGATGTTTCTCTTCCGGGAATTTCAAGAGCAAAATAGTTTATATACTCAAAATTAATCCATTTTAATTACGTTTGTCTCTGCAAGCTTAAATATTGCCACACGTTTTCAATAAATCGTTATATACACCCAATAAATGAAAGCTCGAAATACAAATGAAACAAAGTCAAATGAAGAATCAGAAAAATACAAAAAGAAGATCTATAAGATCACAAAAAATCAACGAAGCGAAAATCAAATTAGGCGTAATATAATTTACTTTGCATTGTTCGATTTTATTTATCTAATTTAATTAGAAGCGTGCTGCTTTGCTACGACTCCTTTAATGCTTGAAATTTTAATTTTAATTAATTTTAATTTTAATTTTAATTTTAATTTTAATTTTAATTTTAATTTTAATTTTAATTTTAATTTTAATTTTAACCTATTTAGGTCAAAGGGACAGAGCTCAGCAGCAACATCAACCGAGGCTGGTGGAGAAGTACAACTTGACAGGGCAGTCCAAGCCGGGCGTCTACTTCCAGTCGGCGGGATCCAAGTCAAACGTTTTGAAGCGGGAGCAACCGGTGCAGGGGCAGGGTTCGACGGTGCTGTGGCGGCGATCCGAAGCGAATATGGCCAACAGTCCGATGATCCAACCGAGCAACCCGTGGAGTAATTTCAGTGTCGGGAAGACCTTCCCATCGGCGTCGGTGAAGGCGGTTCCATTGACGACAAATCAGTCGGTGACTACGCAGCACTTAACACAGAGAGAAGGAGGCCGGTGAAGGGGCGGGGGAGGGGGAAATACGCGGAGCAAGGTACAGGCAGAGTCCAGGATGATCATTTTATAAGAGGACCGCAACGACAGCAGCAGCAGATTGGTCAAAAGGGAAATGCTGATGCGTTCTAAGCGTGACACGGTTGAATTTAATATTGGTCGAAGTTGCGGTTTTCCCTTTACGGTTGGAGTTGAAATAACGTGCACCTTTATAATGTGCCTACAGGCACACATGGAAACGTGCGCTCAACCCTGACAATACGGGATTGGGTTGGATTGGTTGTCTGTGAATATAGTGAACCAAATGTCTAAATACGCTGGTATGCGAATAATCGGGATACGATTATTGCCGCTTGAAACGATTTGCCTATAATGGCAATTTGGTCGAAATGTCGTACGTCTGACAAGGACCTTGGTAGCTTTTGGATTTCCCGTATTCTAGCCCAATTACATCGGTGCTTATAGCTCCACCCCCTCCCCCCTGATGTCGTAAAAAAATGTCCTTCATAATACTCGATTTAAAGTTAATTTTATGATAGGAAGAGGTAAATGTACTTTCCTTTTATTTCACATTGATTCCGATTAAGATTCAGGCTGATTGGTGTGTGGGAATCCGTTCCGACCCCTCGTGAGTGCGAAGTGTACCCGGATGCGAATTCAGAGGTACGCTAGCTCGGTGTACGAGTTGTCTGGATGCGATATGTCGGGGCGCCTCATGGTACGTGAAACGTACCGTGTATATCCTGGTATAAAATGTATGAAAGACAAATCCCTGGCTAAAAGTGTAACTGTGATACTGAATTGCGTTTCATACTAGGGGAGTTATTCAAGTGCTGAATTCAGAATCACTTGAACATCTTTTTTTTATTAAGACCTATTTAAATGATGAATATAAAAAAGTATTTCACCGCCATAAATAAGCGAACTTATTTTTGGTGAAATGTCAAAGTTGGAAACGGTGCCACTGCATTGACAGCTGGGTGTGGGTGCAATTGATTGACTGTTTGATCTGAAGCCGTCTGCTTTACCTTTTGATTGATTGTGATTGACTGGCCTTGATCAACCTTAGAACTTGATTGAGTGTTTGATTTTGACTGGAACGAAGAGTTACTCTTGAACAGCAGAAATCGTTTCGTTGGCTGCGCTGCTGATTGATTGCTCAGTTATAAACATTCATCTTGTGTCGCTTTTTCCACCATTTAATTTATTCTGTTTTTTTCAACAAATATGTCAGGCATCAATCCATTGAATGTTCTCAATTTATTTATTCCCGAATACTCCGCTTCTTACGCGTTTTTTTTTATTTTCTTTCAACATTTCGTTCGTAGGTTTTATTAAAAGCAGCTTGCGGTGTAGCAACAGGAAATTCACCGAAAACCAGGAGCTGCTTCTTTCCAGTGAATCCAGACAAGAATGTTCTTGCAGAAGCTGATTTTGACTGCGAACTGGAGGGAGAAAACTGCTTCAAACGTCATTAAACAAGAGTCAGGAGCTCTTCGTTCCAGTCACAATCAATCAATCAAGTCCTAAGCTCGAACAAGGCCAGTCAAGCAACAATCAATCAAAAGGGGAAAGCAAGTGTCCTAAGATCAAGCAATCAACTGATTGCACCCAGCGGTAAATACAGTGGTACCGTTTCCAACTTTGAAATTTCACCAAAAATAAATTCGAGCATCTATGGCGGTGAAATAATTTTTTTAATTCATCACCGAAATAGGTCTTAATAAAAAACCCGCCCAAGTGATTCTGAATTCGACACTTGAATAACTTCCCCAAGTTAGACTAGAGTGCCGCGTTACACTTTTGGCAACTGTTGCTCGCCTCGTCGCTTTTTTCTATGATACGTCACACATCGTCAGATGGATGAAGAGGGATTTACGCAAATGGTTCCTATACTTACCCATCTTGTTTTCTTCGCCGCCTCTCAGCCACAACCGCAATCAATTTTCAGCTCTACGGATGTCTTACACAGGGCAGACGGGAGAGAGAGAGAGAGAGAGAGATACAGTGTGGCGGTTCGCGCGCGCGAGAAAGAGAGAGAAGTGAGAAGAAGGAGAACGGAAGTCGAGCGAGCTTGTTTGTTTGCTCATCCGATCGCTTTCTCTTCAATATTTTATCGCCAGCCCTTTCCTCATACACACTGCTCCTCCTTTATATACAAAAATTAACCCCTTTATCACACAATCACACACACATTGGTATAGTGAATTTGTGTTGTTATTAATATGGCGGATAAGGCATTGGTCAATGGCGCCACGACCGCGGAGAAGCCGGGAGGTGAGGCAGCAAGTGAAGGACATTCCAAGGGTGATGCAAATCCGCAGGCTGATGCGAAATCACAACCGGAAACGGTCGTGAAGGATGATGCAAAGGTAAACTGTAAACCTGTAATATAATCCTTTTTAACGAGACGTTTTACAAATAAACAACTGCAGAGGTAGCACGATATATTCGACCTTCTCAAAATGACTAATTCGCTTAAAAATGTTCTTTGCAAAATAATTACGGCTCCTTGTGTCCGCACAATTCGTATTGCAAATTGCTTTAAATCAAGAAGTCATATTATTGGAGGATTTTTAGTCATTTTATTTGTCTTTTATATGAACCAAACTTGAATTTCCTATTGACAGTACAAGGCTTTAGGACCATTTTTAACTCTGCTTGGCTTGGGCATAATTGTTCAGTTATGCCATGAATCATTCGAGTACTATACAAGGGACAAAATTATATTTTTAATTTAGCA
>LRSR01000805.1:0-24374 GCA_001579985.1 Hypsibius dujardini
AATATTGGTAATAATAATACAGTAGTATCCCACTGTAGGGCAGACATACTGGATTCTGAAAACAATGTATTTTAAATAGGATTTTTTCTCTCCAAATTTGCTGATTGTCTTTTAAATACACCAATAACACCCTTCGGCATTTATTGGTTTAATTTTCTGAATATATAGAACAATTTGGGACATTTTTTCTGATTGTCGTTAAATAAACGACTTTCAGCATGAAATGATTAAATTTTTTAAAAGTATGAAATACGGTATTTGATGAACCTTTTCGAATAGAATTCCAGACAAGTCCACGTCTTGTTTTTTCAAAATAATTATCTATATTTACAATAGTATCTGAGTGACGTGAATAATTATATATGAAATTTATATATATATATATGGATATTAGTTATATTTTTTAGTATACCGGAACGTGTTAAAGCAAACATGAAATCACATCTGCATGTGGTCACACCGTGCATAATGTGGCTTTTCAATTTTCGCCATGAGCAAATTCTTGCTCAGCGTTTTTTTTCGCATCGTTTCGAGAGTAAACAAACTACTTGCCCCTCCCAAGGCAAGCCGTGCAATCCACTGCAGCGCAGTGAGGCAACGGATGGGTGTGGTCATTGGGTCTGTATGTACATGCACTGTACTAGTGCAACTGTAACACGCGGACCGGATTCCGTCTTCCTACGTCAAGGGTACTTATGTCTTATCTGTTTTTGTCTGTCTCGACAACAGGTCGACACAGGAAGTTACTATGACTTCCTCGGAAAAGTCGACGGATCCGGAGAAAGCACCAAGGTGGTGGCCAATATTCTCTCGGACAACATCTCCTACATCCATGCAGTAGCGTACGTGTTGATCGGTGTCGGGGCTTTCGTATTCCTGGTCGGCTTTCTCGGTTGCTGTGGCGCCATCAAACAAGCAAGACCTCTCCTAGTTGCTGTAAGCATATTGATCACAACCAAGACAGGCAGACAGACAGACAGACAGACAGACAAACAGACAGACAGACAGACAGACAGACAGACAGACAGACAGGCAGGCAGGCAGACAGACAGACAGACAAACAGACAAACCGACAGACAAACAGACAGACAGACAAAACAGCAGGTTTGAAGTTCAACGACCAAGCCTAACCTGTTCACGTATTCTGTTCAGTATGCTATCTGCTTGATCGTAATTATGGGCATCGAAATGGGAGTCGGAATCGCCGTGGGTGTGAACAAAGACAAGGCCTTGAAAACGATTGAGGATGAACTAACGAAATGGACTGCTTTTTACGACTACCGCGAAACCTCAGTCAATAATGGCCTCCTCGTATCCGGCAGATTAGTGAATGCCACCGGCGATGCTAGTATGACGAACGGCTGGAATGCGATGCAAGTTTATGTAAGCTGACTGTCTGTAAGGCATTTCCTCAAGTGACCTCCTCGCTGACACGATTAAACTTTTTTGCTTTAAACTTTTGAACTTCGGAGTAATAAACTAAGAAGGAAGCTCTCCTTGCACGGAACAATAACCACCGCGCTTTCTCACGATGGTCCTATTTTTGAGTTCAGTTGGGCTGCTGCGGTGTCAGAGACTACACCGACTTCAAGAACTCGCCCTACGCACGCAACGGCGGCCAAAGCCATGCTCCAGCATTCTGCTGCAAGATGTCCGACAAACCCACTCTCAAGCTCCAGGATCCTGCTTGTGGCCTGCCGGGAGCCGACCGTAATCTCGGCAATTCCAACTTTAAGACGGTACGAACTGAATGCCGGTACCCTTGTGCTAGTTTATGGCAAGATTGAAACTAAACTGAAATAACCGAATTATGGTCAACTAAAAGACTTTGCACTAAACAACTGAACAGAAAAACTGCAAACGAAATCTCCTAAAATTGAACTGAAAACATTCAACTAAACTGATAAAATTAAAATTAGACGCAAACTACAGTAAGCTGAAAGACTAAAAAAAGACTAAGACGTTCAGTTCCTCATTTTCTAATTTTCTATTTGTTAATTTCTGCCACAAAATTAACAAACGTTTTTCGTGATAGGGATGCTTGTCTAAAGTTACAAGCTTCGTGGAGGACAACGCGCCGGCCGTGATTGGAGTCGCTGTCGGAATCGGTTTGATCGAGGTTTGTGCAGCAAATACTATTTAATTTAGTTACAGTGCAGTATTTTGTGTGCGCCGTATTTAAATGCCGTTTAACTTTTATTTTTGTCCTCTCTCTGCAGCTTATTGGAGTAATCTTCGCCTTCTGCCTATGCTGTGCCATTGGAGACAAGGGGAAGCGATACAATTAATAGATACTACATATCTGCTCCCGTCCAAATTATGGATGCTTTTTTCTGCCAAAACTTTCAATTACGTCCTAAACATTTTCGGACGCAGACCACACCCAAGTGCTGCCTGTCACAGGGGATCATTTGCAATTTTTCTATCCAAAATTATTTGTTTCCAAAAGCCAATATGTCATTGGTTTTGCTATACTGTAATATGAAAATGTTTTTATCCAATTGTTTTGGGAAATTCTGCCTTGTGAGTTATGACTCTGATGAAGAGTGCTGTTGAAACGATTCTGCTGCTGCTGTCTGTCTGTCTGTCTGTCTGTCTGTCTGTCTGTCTGTCTGTCTGTCTGTCTGTAATCAATGCAACCGATGTGACTCGAGGGGTACTTTTGATATGAAAACAGCGTGCTTCACATCAATCGCATGTCCATATGATGCTATAATAACCTAGATGGCGTTCCATTTGTTAGCAAGTACTAGTACCGGGGTTTGCTATTCGTATGGACGTGATCGAGGCTACATATATGTATAACATTAACTTGTTAACATTTAAAAACCGTGTATTTATCAGAAGCAACTAGTTATGTTTATACATTTTTATATTTATTATTATTATTTTTATTATTTATGTATACTATTCATGTTTGCATTATTTATATTTGCATTATTTATATTATTCATGTATATAAATTATTTATATGTAACTACGTTTATATTATTATATATTATTATATATATTATTATTATACACTGTAGTCCCTCCTATAATCACCCGTTCATCGTTGTCATCCCCTTTTCCTAAAATAAAATAAAATTTAAAAATCAAGTCTCGATCAAGCATGATTGAAGTCTCAATTTCTTAAGGATGCTATTAAAACCGATTTCAACAGAGATTCTTCTGTATTGAAATATATTTGTTTCTCTGAACGATCAGATGTAATTGAAGGAAAACTAAAATCGATCTTTGAAACCGTCAAATGTTAACGATGCAAATATCACATTCGGAATTCAAAACATGAGAGACTATTTCAGTAATCAGTATTTATTATACTTATTTTAAATAAAAAATTATATTTTTATTAAATGTATTATAAAAATCTTATTTTTATTAAATGTATTATAAAAATCTTATTTTTATTAAATATATTATAAAAATCATATTTTTTTAAAATATATTATAAAAATTAAAAAAATTATATACTTTTTATGTATATCATAAAAATTGTATTTTATCATATATATTATATTTATGCTAGATTATTTGCGTTTGAATATATGTAAAAATAAATTTTCCTTTCCCGCAATCTAAAACCGCGAAGAAGAAGGGTACCACCCCGCGGTATTTCGCACAATTTGGACAGTCGACGGCCTGGGCCAGGGTTCTGCGCATCACAGTGAGAAGAAGGCCGCCTCAAGATTCAGACAACACGCACTGTCCCTTCCGGCATTTCTTCCGTTAATAAAGTTGCTTAAAACTAAACCAAAAAAACCGCGCCGACCGACTGAAAAAGAATTCTCGCCCTTGCAGATGATCGCAAAATACGCAGCTGCTTTTCTTCGCAACACATGAAAACAAATTCTTCACCGAACACCAATTCTTATCACTGTACACCGATGCGAACCACATTTTTTCGTGAGCGCATTTTGTGGTTCAGGCTTAATATCGATAATAAAATACACAATTCTTTCGCATGACGAAAAACGTCGGAAAATGTGATCGTCAAATTGGTAGTCGGCTTTTTTGGTCCAGCTCTCTGCTGCGCAACTGAGCATTAAATATCCTGAACGGACTTGGCGATGGAGATTGGAGGACCCCGTTGTGCCAAGTAAGGAAGCAGAGATGGCAAAATTACTGTAACTGAATTTCAAAAAACCAAACTAAAACTGAATTTTAAATTTCAGCAATTATTTTTTTAGTTTCAGTTTTTTAGCTTTGAGAGAAAAAATACACTAAACTAATAGTTTGGGTCTCTAACAATTTATTTGAGAAGAATAAAAAGAGTTGAGTTAATTAACTGATGTAATTCCCACAAGAGTAATCGATTTCGTTACTACGTACCAAATAATTAAAATGACTGTAACTGATACATTCTTAATATCCAGGTACACCCTGTACATCGTCAATATCCTCATCATTGTCCTGGCATTGGTCACTCTGGCTGTGGGCATTTGGATGAGTGTATGTAGGCCCGTATTTTATTTCCTCGATAGATAGCGACAGAGCACGAGCTGTGGGAAGTTAAATCGGTCCCCCTTACTCTTCAGCGTGTGCCCTATGCCTGTACCTATGCCCTGCCTGTACCTGTGCCCTGCCTGTACCTGTGCCCTGCCTGTACCTGTGCCCTGCCTGTACCTGTGCCCTGTCTGTCCCTGTGCCCTGTCTGTACCTGTGCCCTGTCTGTACCTGTGCCCTGCCTGTACCTGTGCCCTGCCTGTACCTGTGCCCTGCCTGTACCTGTGCCCTGCCTGTATCTGTGCCCTGCCTGTACTTCGCATGCCATGACAGTCGTACACACAGCTTTACGTGAACAACGGGCAACCATTACGTCACGTGACCCTTGCGCTGTCGCTATCTATCGAAGAAATACAGTACATTAACGCGTGTAGTATCTCATCGACACCTTTTTGCAGACCGATGTGTCCGGAATGGTAACTGCCGTGAATGCCAACATCGATCCCCGAGGGGAATCCATCGCATCGGTGGAGGACATCCTCCAGAACGGTGTGACGAAAGTTCAATCCGTCGCGAATGTCTTAACCATATCCGGCGTCTTTGCCCTCCTGATTGGATTCCTAGGGATATGGGCCGCTTACAGGGAGTCCCGATTCCTCCTAATAACTGTAAGGAAATTCGAGACCTTCAACATTTACATTACAAGGTTCTCACTCTCAGGTTCAGCGTTCTAGGTGCGGTACAGTGTGCATGCTAAAAATGTTAATTTGGCTGTTTAACAGTACACGATCGTGTTGATCATAATTGTCCTAATGGAAGTGAGCGCCGGCATTGCCTGGTCAGTGTACAAGCCCAAACTCCTGACCGGATTCACGAACCAGTTCAATGCCGCGCTGCCGTATTATGATTTTGTCGCCACCGCGGTCGATTCGAACAAACACATCGCCGTGTCGCCAAGGCAGCTGCAAAGCAACGCAACTGCTTCGTCCACGGTCTTGATCAACGTCATCCAGACATGGGTAACTAAAAATGTTTTGACAGACATACAAACAAAAACAGATAGATAGATAGACAGACACACAGACACACAGACACACAGACACACAGACACACAGACACACAGACAGACAGACAGACACACAGACACACAGACACACAGAGAGCAGACAGACAGACAGACAGAAATATGGACAGATGAACAGACAGGCTGATGGGCAGACAGAGAATCGGCAAGCAGAACAATAGATGGAAAGACATGCATTGACCGTGTTCATATCGAGAAACCGCGACCTGTATCTTCTGCGGACAAACAGATCATGTACTCATTCGAATATCACAATAGGTCGGATGTTGTGGATCCGAGAATGGGTACCAGGATTTTGCTCGTTCTCCGCTTTACTGGAGCAAGTCGCACCATATGGCGCCTGTTTTCTGCTGCAAGCTGACCAACACGCGACAACTAAGTTTAAAGGATCCCGACTGCGGACACAATCGAACTGCAGATAATTCGTATATGAACGTGGTTAGTACTAGTAATTCACTTTGCATCCTCAGTCGAAATTGAATTTCTCCGGTCTACCAATATTTGTCAAATTGGGCCGGAAGGCAGGCTTGCTCCACATTACTGTTTCAAAGAAAAGGAAATTGCGCGGTTTTTTTGTTTAGGGATGCACGGAGAAGGTGACAGCATGGGTGTATCACAATGCGGGAACCATCGCAGGCAGCGCAATCGGGATCGGTATTATCAATGTAAGTTCGCTCTTCTGATTTGTTTTGTGCTGTCAGTCCAACAGGAAGATAACGGCCAGTGACCGCATCCGATCCCGTTGACGTTTCAGATACTGGGAATCGTGGCTGCTATTTATGACTATCGCTGCCTGAGTCGGCAATATAAAGAAAGGCTTCTAACGTAGTAGCGCGGTTCGCTTTCGACAGCGCGATCCGCTGATCGAGATCCAGTTTTGTTAACCTTGTGTGTGTGGCTGTTTTTGCGACTTTTTTGGAGCTGTTTATTCCTGAACCTTTTCTATATGATATGTATTGGCAATGGCCTTGGACTACGGTGTTTAATTTTGGGACCAAAACTGAAAAACTTACGAAACAGTAAATAATATTTATATGCAGCCAAAACCGCAAACCCGAACAGAAGCAGATACAGAAGAAACACCGAATCAGGCTCAAACACAGACACAGACACAGACACAGACACAGACACAGACACAGACACAGACACAGACACAGACACAGACACAGACACAGACACAGACCCAGACACAGACACAGACACAGACACAGAGACGTGGTATTCGGCAAAAAAAACTTTGTACGAGTAACGCGACTGCAATTGTGAGACCGAAATGAAGGCCGCAATGCCTGTCAGCAATACTGTGTAGACAAGATTCCAAAGCCCGCCCGCAGGATACAAATACCGTTTTTTAACGGTCTTTCTTCTTCTCGGCAGTTATCGAAAATGACTCCCCCACATACCGGCAAGATCTGCTTGCACCGCGTGAATGCAGCGTAGTAGTGGCGGCCTCGCTGGCTTGCGGCCATTTTGATCGCTACCACAGCCACAGACATATGTACACTCTAACTACCTTCAAACATAGCCCAGAGTTACGCGAATTTCCCCACGTTTCCCCGTTCTGTTCCATCGCACAGACGACGTCGTCTACCATAGGCGCGCTGTTGTGAGTTGTCAAAAAAAACGCACGGAACCATAAACGGTTTTTTACACCGAAAAGGCGCACTCATACTGTATTTTGCCGCCTCGAAAGGAATTTTCGGGCTTGCTCCCATATCAAGCAGCTGTGTATACGTTCCGAAAAACATCGGTCTTTCACCGTTAACCGGCCAGAAAATGGTGATGGAATATGGAGGACCTCGCTGTGCAAAGTAAGACCCATATAGTCCTGACATATATAAGATCCCACTCTCTCCCAGACAGAGAACTTTCAAGGCACTGTACCGGCAACTGCTCCACCAAATGTTCATTGCATTTGATCATTTTCAATTCGAAATTTGTTTCGTTAAATTAAAATTTATAATTTCAAGAATTGAAATTATTCGAAGTTATTTTATTTTTTTAAATATTTTTCTCGAATGTCCGCCATAAGATAAACATATGTCATATACTGTATATAGGTACACGTTGTACTTCGTCAATCTCGTAATCATCGTTCTGGCGTGCGTCACCTTGGGCGTCGGAATATGGATGAGCGTAAGTTTTTTGTAAAAGATTTTGTAAGTTTTTGTAAGTAATTTTTGTAAAGCTCCTGGGTGAAATTGACGGGCGAAACAACGAAGCCTGCATACGGTATCTCTCTACACTATACTGTCTCGATCATTTGGTGCTGCTTTTTAGACCCACACCCGTACATTATGACTGCACACACTGTGCTTCCCTGCAGTCATAATATACGGCGGATCTAAAACGCGGCACCAAATGATCGAGACAGTACAGTATATGTTCCATAGACTGATGTCTCCAGCATGGCGACCGCCGTCAATCCCGACATCGATCCCTCCGGGATGGGCAGCCTGCAGGCGTCCACGACCATTAACAATATTGGCGTCAGCCGCTTCCAGACCGTCGCGAACGTCCTCATCACCTCGGGGGTCTTCGCGCTGCTGATTGGGTTCCTCGGCATCTGGGCGGCCTATAAGGGTTCCACGACACTCCTGATCACGGTGAGCGAACAACAAGGCACCCCTTGGTGCGAACATACGGGAACACATAGCGGGAACAGGCCACATTTGTTTCCTCCATTCGGCCTTTGTTCATGCCAGTTCAGTGCAACGTATCGTAAATGTGTGTAATTAACCTGTCAATATAGTACGCAGTTCTGATGATCATAATTGTGCTGCTGGAACTGGGCGCGGGCATTGCCTGGGCGGTGGATGAGAACAAGATTGTCAGGGAGTACACAACCGACTTCAACGCCGCCCTCCCGTTCTACGATTTTATCGACACCACGATCAGTTCGGAGAATCAAATTGTAGTCAAGCCACATCAGCGGTACAACAACAACACGGCCACGTCCACGGTCCTGATCAACACAATCCAGACCTGGGTGAGCGACGTATGATGGACAGACAGACAAACGGGTGGATAGACCGAAAAACATACAAACAGGCAGGCAGGCAGACAGACACACAGACACACAGACACACAGACACACAGACACACAGACAGACGCACGGCACACAGACAGACAGACAGACAGACAGACAGACAGACAGACAGACAGACAGACAGACTAACCACGTATTATATGTCTGCATAGATCGGTTGCTGCGGGGCCGAAAACGGTTACAAGGACTTCATGGGGTCTCCCTACTGGACCAAATCCCACGGTGTTCCCCCAGTCTACTGCTGCAAACTGTCGAACCTTCGCCAGCTAACTCTGGCGGATCCTGCATGCGCACAGCAACGCACACCGGAAAATTCCTACATGAATGTTGTAAGTTTCACGTCGCCTTATTGTACAGTAATGTGCAATACCCATAAAGCGCAATTTAAAATGGGGTTTCACTGTTTTCTGTTAAATACTGAAAAGCGCGTTTTCCGTCGCATGACTGAAAAACGTAATTAGTTTTGTTTCTTCTTATTCATTCTTAGGGGTGCACGGAGAAAATAACCAGCTGGATCTACAACAATTCCGGTACCATTATTGGGGTCGCAGTTGGCATCGGTATCATCGACGTAAGCTCTTGGAACTTACCTTCATCATAGGACATCCGCTGATTATTTGCATAATTCTTTTTCCAGCTCCTCGGAATAGTGGCGGCTTTCTACCACTACTACTGTCTGACCCAAGGATACAAGGAATTTTAATTAGCATATTTTCATCACACATAGCGATCAGCTGCCGCAGCTAGCGTCTGCGTAAGCAAACTGGGGGATGTCTCGTTTGACTCGTTCGTCTATTTTTAGTGTGTTTTTAACGGAAAACAATACACTCGGTATATCAAGCGGTATAAGTAAGCTCAAATCGGGAGGAAAAAACAACTGCGTGATATATGTCACACTGTGAGACATGGAACTGCAAGATTACGCGGAGTTCCAAATAAACACGACAGCTGCAAGGGTATCTCATACTACGATGTACAATATGGTATTATTTATCGTTACTAATTACTAATTACTAGTAATCTAATTAGTTATCTGAAATGGGCACAAATATGATTTTTATTTTAAATTAAATTAAATTACAAAAAACTAAATTAAATTATAAAAAATTAAATAAAAATTAATTATAAAAAATTAAATTTAATTTAAAAAAAATTAAATATAATTATTGAAAATAAAATAAAATAATTTTAAGCTAATTTAAAATCAGATATGGCAGGTCTCGTGTTAATTTTTAATTAAATTTAAATTACGTAGCTATAGAACCATGTTTTATCATCTGTGATCATTACAATTTACAACTTTTTTATAATTTTGAATCAATTTAATTTTAAATCAGACTTTGATCATGTGCTGCTGTTAAATTAAATTATAATATAACATAGTCATTTAAAGAACACTATACATGTACAGTGCGAGCAAATGTTTTCCTCATTACGGCTTCCTTCATCTCATATCATGGCGAGCCAAATCTGCGGACAACAATTCAGAATATGAGAACCACCTCTTCTCGAAAGAGAATTTTACACCTAAAAGATGCATACACACGGAGCAAAAACCTTGCCTGACCGAATTAAGCACTTTACCTCGCGGCTATTATTACAACATGCGTCAAACGAGTGTAGTGGCTTAACTCGGTTAGCGCAAGGTTTTTGCCAGATGTGTACAGTCCGAATGTATTGGGCCGATTAGCTGCTCTCGGTTCCGTAATGCTCTGTAATGCAATCTAATGCTATAATGTAATGTAATGTTCTGTTACAGTGATATGTAATGTTCTGTCACAGTGATAGACCACAGAGCACAGACCGCTCACACATTTAGCAGTGCAACGGCGATATTTAGCCTGACCAGCTACGCTGTTACGCAGTGAGCGGTTAACTTTTCGCCGCTTCGGTTCGTTATTTTGCCTCTCTGCGTTCCAGTTTAGCGTCCTGGCGCTGTGCGAACTTTTTTTTTCGTTGCGAACTACTAATTTTCATTTGAGTAATATTGCCACAATTATTCTCTTTCAAGCCGACTCCTCCCTGACCGTATAATTTAGTGGATAAGTACACCGAAACATGGACGAATTGGGGCTATGGAATTCCGGGGCCATGCACGGTAAGTGGTAATTAAAAATGGGGCAAGCAATTTAAATAATCAGTCGTTATAGCCAATCAACCAATCAATCAGCCGGACTTGCTAGCGACTCTTAAATTCTTCCAAACTGATTTGGATTGGTGTGGTTTTCCATTTCATTTTTCCACACGTTTCAGACCCCCTCCTCTCCGAGTACAACCGCGAAAGCCCCTCCAACGGGCATGGCTCTCCCGGCGGGCTTGACCAGAACAGCCAGTCCTCTTCGTACCTCGACATGCCGGAGGAGAATCCTGACCCAGTGGAAGATCACCTCCACCTGGACAGCTTGCACGACGACTCCGATCTCGATCTCTCGCTGTTCCGCATGAAAAAGGCCCGGCTTGACTCTTTGCTGGTGGAGAAAATGGGTGGTCTGGAGGGGGAAGACGCGAGCGGCGGCGGCGGCGGCGGCGGGGTGAAGCGGAAACGAGAGCGACCGCCGAAGGAAGCTCCGACAACGACGTCGAGCAAAGTCTCCTCCGTGAAGAAGAATTTTAATATTGCCGCAGGCGGGATATCGCGAAAGTGGGTGCAAGTGGAGTGCGATCAGGAGGTCCTTTTTGGGACGTGCTTCAAGAAGAAGGTGTGGGTGCGGGAGGACTGGCCGGAGGGGAAAAAGCTGGAACGGCTACGGGGATTTGTGTGGTGAGTAGGCTGTGGATTGATTGATTGAGTGATTGTGATGGGGTTTCAGCGTGTAATTTCCCTGTGTGATCGATTGGCTGGTCAACGACTTCAGTGATGGTTCTCAGTAGTGTTTATGGTGTTGCTTACACATGTAATTAAGCAAGGGAGAAGTTCAGCTCAATTAAATTCTTCGTTTTTAAACTTGATAGTGAATCAAACTCTAATCGTTATTCGGAATTCGGATGAACTTCATCCGATAGTTAATCAATCAAGCAATATCTGTAAATATGTCGATTGATTGATTGATTGTTGCATTGGTGTATTTTCTTCCTTTTCAGGACCGAAGACATCTTCCAGCAGTCAGCACGCGGCGATTTCGCCATCATCGAGCAGCCCCGAAACATTCGCATCCCGGAGTTCGGCGAGGACGTCGGAGGCCAGCCCATCAAGAAGAAGAAAAAGAAGAAGAAAAAGTCCACCCCGGAGCCGCCGGAAGTGGCACAGGCAATGTGCGATCTGCAAGCGTACGGAAAGACCCTCGATGACGGCTCGGCGGTGTGCACCTACCCGGGATGCAACAAGCAGTTTGCCAATATCTCGTCCTTCCGAAAGCATCGCAAATCTCACGCGCCAAAATGTCACACGTGCGAAGTTTGTGGACGATCCTTTACCGAGAACAGTAAACTTCGTCGCCATTACGTGGTGCATACCGGGGAAAAACCGTTCCAGGTACTGAGTCTGGCTGCATCGAAATGTGAGGCTTCACGTCGTTGGTTTTCTTATTGATGTTTTCTTGCAGTGTTCCTTCGAGGGATGCGGCAAACGCTTTTCACTTGATCACAATCTCCGAACCCAGTAAGTGGAAGTTGCTATTCTTTCGTCATGTCATTGTTAGTTATCGGCTGGACCGCTTTTATTGCTTACCTGTCTGATGTACTGTCATTGTATTCATTCTTCTCTGCCTACTACAGTATATGTCTGTCTGTCTGTCTGTCTGTCTGTCTCTCTGTCTCTCTGTTTGTCTGTCCGTCTGTCCGTCTGTCTGTCTGTCTGTCTGTCTGTCTGTCTGTCTGTCTGTCTGTCTGTCTGTGTCTGTGTCTGTTTGTCTGTCTGACTGTGAATCTGTCTGTTTGTTTGTGAATCTGTTTGTCTGGCTCTCTTTCTTTACATCTGTCTGCCAAACCTGGCATTTGTTTGCTGGCTTGTTTCATTGTTTTTCTCTCAGCTCTGAACTGAACTGAACTGGCCTGCGTTGGTTTCATTCATTTAAAAAAATTTCATCGTCTTTTTAGTATGAGAATCCACAATGGGATTCGTCCGTATGCTTGCCCCTTTGACGGATGTACCAAAGCATTCACCCAGTCGACGAACCTCAAGACTCACATTATCACTCACGACAAGCCGCTATCAGGAAAAAGCAGTGCCATGGGGCTGGACTTCCTCTCCTCACCAACTATGGCGTCGCCGGCGGATTTGGAACACAGTCGCTTTGAGACGCTTGACCCCGCCGAGGCGCAGCACGAGAGCTTCAAAGGCGAGCAGGTGGAGGAAAACAGTCAGAGTGGCGGTTCTTCTGATGAGGAAGAGGGCGACGACGACGACAACGGCCCGGAGGAGGAAGAGGACGATGAAATGGAAGCCTGAGGAGTGCTTAGGCTGTTCGCCGTTCTAAGTTTTCTTCTCGCAATCTGTTAGATGTTATTCACACAGGCTCAGGTGGGCTTAAGATTTTTTCATGAACCGACGATCTCGCCAAGTTGTTAATTCATTTATTCGTGTCATGCCGTGTCGCTCTTCCTACTTTTATTGATCTTTTTTCATGTTGTCTTGTTTTGGGTTGTTATTGGCCGAACTTAATGCTTTGTGTTACTGAATAATTGGAATGAATTGACTACTCAGAAAGACTAACAGGTTCACCTCGGGATGAGTTGACACGATTGCTCTGGCTGAAACGGTAGCATTCGTTTTATCCTATCTGTCTGCCTGTCTGTCTGTTTGTCTATCTTTTTGTCCATCTATCTATTGGTCGGTCTGCCTGCCTGCCTGCCTGCCTGCCTGCCTGCCTGCCTGCCTGCCTGCCTGCCTGCCTGCCTGCCTGCCTGCCTGCCTGTGTCTGGCCGGCTGTCTTGAGTGTCTGTCTGCCTGTTTACTGTGGGCGTCTGACGGTCAAGTCGTTTATCTATCTCCCCGCCTGCCATTTCGTGAGATTCACAGTCAACAAACGATGTTTTAAGCAGACAGATAATAGTCAAGAGTTCTACTACTGCAGAACACTAATTTTTCCCGTTTCGTATAAATGTTTTCCCGCTTTGAAAGCTGCTCGTGTAACATATGAGTGCCAACATTTTCGCCCGAGTATTCTGCTTAGTATATATTGCCTAAGAGTAGAGGAGATCACAGGTCGCGGTCGCTGATTTGATTCCCGTCTATTCAGTGGCTAAATCTCGATGCGCCGCGGAGGTGCTCTGGAAGTCTTCCGACATTCGTTGGCCTCCGGTGGACGTGGATTTGCGGAAGGTGTTGTTGACGGGCATGGAGAAGCGGCTGACCGGGCCCTGCGCCTGGTTCTGCGCCTGCAGGGACTTTCGGATTTGGGCGTTCACGATGGCATTGTTGAGGGCGTTGTTGTTAGCTTCAAAAACAGAGAGACACCCTCTCAATCCGACCAAAAACTGCACGATATCTACGCATGTATACCCAAGGCACATTACCCGGAATCCGTCGTCATCGATCCGTCTCACAACGTGTACACGGCCCATGCGTGTGTGTATATTAGTACGTAAAATAAAACTAAATATACGGATATATGTAATTCAATATAAAATAGACAATTTTTTAAAATAAAAAACTAGTAACTAAATTATATGTATATGTTTTTATAAACAGATGGCCTGAATTTTTTACTCAGTCTCATTTTTATCGACGGCATTATTAAAAGGTGTTACGGGCGGCTGTGACACCGTTAGGATCTGTCGACTCTGATCGGCAGCAGACGTCGTATGGCCGCCCACACTCTCGACGGTGGGACGCTGCCGTTCGGCAAGAATCTTCTGCAGGACGTCGTACGCCAAATAAATGCCCGTGTCGGTGTAGTGGCCCTTCACTTCGTGAGCGGCAATGAGCGAGCTCCCGTGGCGCCTGACGCAGTGGTGGTGGATTTTATACCCTACAATTGAGGACATTGTCAAGGTATAGAATCCACACCGCCGCAACCACCACCACTTCCACAAATGAAGGAAAGTCTCGTTCGTCCTGTTCTACAGGGTAGGGGGCGAAAATCTGATAGCGAACCCCCAAACGTAATTAGGAAATAAATTGGAAAAATTAGAAAAATCTTCTTTAATTTACCAAAACGCATGGGCTGTTTAGACGGATCGATGCAGACGTCCCCGATGTCATCATCCACCATAGACGCATGCTCCTTAACCTCACCTACCGCAAACAAAAGGAACATATTGTCTAGCTTTTTTCAGCTTCTTGTCAAAAACTTTGTTCACCGTATGTCTGGCTGTGTGAATGCCCATTGTAATACATTTCTCCCTTTTGTAGGTGTTCCTGAGTTGTCTTTGTCTGTCCGTCTGTTTATCCGTCTCGGTCTGTCTGCTTGTCCATCTCTATATGTCTGTCTGTCTGTCTGTTTGTCTGTCTATCTGCCTGTCTGTTTGTCTTGTCTGTCTGTCTGTCTGTTGTCTGTCTGTCTGTCTGTCTGTCTGTCTGTCTGTCCATGTTGATAGCCCAGACTGGAAATACCACGAATCCCCGTGACTGTCTCCTCTTGCCTGTGCCATGTGCACCCCCTTACCTTCAACGGCAACATTGGCAGCGGGGTCCAAATTTATCCCGAATTCATCGGCGGTGCGCGCCAGCAGCTGGCCCTTCTGCCACTCCTCATAGCCCGGTTCGCCCGGTTGCGGTTCAGCTGGACAGAGACACACCCTCATGTATTCATCACCTCGCTTCATTTCTACCGATCAAGATTGACCACACACCAGAAACGGACGGACTCCTTACCCACGGACTGGAGGACGCCGGAGCGAGCAACCGCCCCGGAGAAGGGCTTCGACCGGTTGGCAATCGGTCCTGCCGCTCCCTGCGACATGCCCTGCGGCTGCTGGAGGTCCTTATATCCGCAGGCACAGCTGCAGACCGCACCCATTTGAAAAACAATGGAACGTTTGCGTATGTTTTTTCAATCAGAGCATAAAAAGTAGTCCTTTAGGAGTATCACACTTGTGTTGGGTCCTGTTCACATTCCGAGTCGGGAAATACGGCGGTGAGACAATGAAAGTGCCCGATTCTGAGAAGGTCTCTCGGGGGGCACGTCACTTGAAACTACGTTCCTTTAGCAACAGAAACGCTTATATGCAACAATGAAGAAGAGTTTGAGACAAAGACCGTTGTTGAGATATAAGAAGGAAAAGGGAAGCGGAAACTTTCTTCCACTTTGGGGTCTGACTCGTTGGGATCAACGGAAAGAGTCGCTGTCAGCTATCACAGATTGTCTTGCTCGCACAATCGCCGCCGGGTCGAGGCGCTACACTCGCGGTTTGATCATCTGGTGGACTGCGGCCATTTCATCCTTGGAGAGGGGCTGCAGGTGGAAGCCCTGAATCTCCGGCTTGCCCAGCGCCTTATTCAGCTCGTTCACCTTCGGCTGTAAACCGTCGCGGGTCTTTTTGATCTCAGCGTCGAGATATTTCTGATCTATAACGTGGAGAAAGGCACATTTTCAAATTAGGTGTTACTGCAGCTGGCGGAACCCATGAAATCAACTAATCAATCAATGGATTGATCAAACAATCAATCAATGGATTAATCAACCAATCAATCAATGGATTCATCAACCAAGCAATCAATGGATTCATCCACTAATCAATCAATCAATGGATTCATCAAGCAATCAGTCTCTCATTCAATCTAACAATCAATTGAGCTCTCACAAATCAAAAATCCCCCAGCTTTTATCAGGCAAAATCTATTTCAGACATGGAATTTATTAAAAAATCGAAGGAGTTTTTCGGAAAAGAGTGGTTATGGATTTTTGTCAGCTTCTTCAGCGGCTTTCCGGAAACCATATTTTTTTGGTGTCGTAAAAAAGTCTCGGCGAAATAAGTCCCCTCATTTATGATGGTAAAATGTAACAGAACAGTCTGAAAATTAAAATCAGTCGCTAGCAATTGTGTTCGATACAAAAAGGATTTTTTTTCCGAAAGCCAATATTGAAAATATTGATTGAAAAAAAGAGAAGTTCCTTGAAGAAAACCTTCCCCAACGATTTTGCTGGAAATTCCAATCAATCCATCAATCAATTCATCAGTCGCGTAGATAACGAAGTGTCTCAATCAAGCAATCCATTGCTGAACGCACGGCAAACCTTCATCGAGTGTGGTGATCAGCTGTTCCTTGGAAGTCCGGAAGAAAATGTCCCCAATTTTCATCCAGACGTGCTCCTCCTGCTGCATCAGCGGACTCGGCCGTCGAAGAGCCCTTCAAAATACGGTCCAAACAATCGGAGCGGGTGTAGGAATAACAAGGAAGGCAGTTGGAAAGTCGAACAATATGAGGTCGGGGTCCTGGAACGAGCCACTTTGACTTTTCCTTACACGAAAACAGGCCACCCGACGGAAACGGGCCATCGGGTGGCAGGGGGCGCTTTGTCCAAATTGATTCAACACGAATGACTTACTGCACAGTCAGCGACCTCTACAGTGAGCATTTTCGACGGTAGAATGAAATCTTTTATTCCGTATTTAAACATGCTTGCACAATGTTTTTGCACTTCTGATAAGTGTTCCAACGGGGTTATCCATTATTATCTGTCGTTCAATATCTTGGTTATACCCAAAAACTGCCTGGAAGTTATGATACCAGGGTGGCCCGTTCCAGGGTGGCCCGTTCCAGTGTGGCCCGTTTCAGGGTGCGGGAAAGCCAAAGTGGCCGTTCCAGGACCCCTACCTCATACCCCAACGCTTCTCGATTCTTATTCCTGATCCGGTCCATGTCGATGATGCTGTGCCGGTCCGCGATAATTGCGTCGCCGAGTTTCTCCACCGTTTCCACTGACTTCAACAGGTCTGCTGTCGATAACTGCTCCATTATTATAACAATTTTACAACTACAAACAGTAAGCAATGCAAATCGAGGGAAAGAATCCGGAAGCCTGAACTATCAATTCAATAGAGAACCATCCACGGAAATAAATTGAGACAGCTGTTCGTTCCCCGTTCGTTCCTGCAAAGTTTGCGTTCGTTCCTGCAAAGTTTGCGTTCGTTCCTGCAAAGTTTGCGTTCGTTCCTGCAAAATTTGCGTTCGTTCCTGCAAAGTTTCCGTTTGTTCTTGCAATGTTTACATTTGTTCTTGTAATATTTTTGTTTGTTCCTGCAATGTTTACGTTTGTTCCTGCAATGTTTACATTTGTTCTTAACCACATCAAATGTTCAATCAATCAACTACTCGATGCAGCAGGCAGCTGCTTCTAGCAATAATTGGAAACAGAAGCACTGCACTGCAGGAACAAACGTAAACATTGCAGGAACAAAGGGAAATCCGCGTCCGTGTTGGGATTGACCCAAGAAGAAGTGGCGGAGTGATGAACTGCATAGAGTTCTGGAGAGCTTTCTGCCGTTTGACGTCTCTCGTTTGACGAAGCCCGCGCGGTTTCAGCGCCTGCGAGATGTGGGCTTTTGTTCGATTATTACTCCGGCTTAAATATTTCATTTTCTTTTGAATTAAATTTGTCCGTCGCTTCGTAGTATGTCGCTGCAAAAAGGGCTGCGGGAAGAGAGGTGGCTCTTTCAGGTTTCATCAGATTTGAGGTCAGGTGAGTCTAGGTTTCGTCGACGCGTTGGGTGACTGATTGGTTGATTGATTTGCCGTTTTGGCCTCATCTTCCTTTCGTGCAAGTTCCACCTTCCCTCTTTTAGTCCACGTTTACTTTTACTTGCACGAGTGCTGACCATGATTGCTTCCCTTTAGGCGATCATTACAGTTGTAATACTGGTGCGAAGTCCACATTCCGAGCGCAAGATCCCACCATTTAGACATCGGTCGAGTAATGATGAACCTTAAGATTGTACTGAGTACCGGTACAGTACACACGGTGGGCCTATTGACTTTTCTCCCACCACTCGTTTGCGACAGGGAGGGCCAAACCTCCGAAGTGACTTTGGATTGATTTAATAATACGGAACGGCGAATCGTCAAAACGCCAAACCGTCCCAACGAAAAGCTCGTTGAAGCGGCAATGAACGTTCACACCAGGCTGGCTGTTTCTGGGCATCACGGATCTTCATACTTCAACTGAACCGAACAACAAGACCGAAAACAATGGAGAAAAAACCCTTACGAGCACAACAAGGTGTATAATCTGTACAGTAGACCATCAATGCATTCATTACAGGAAAGTGCGTTTCTTATCACTAGATTTCTTTTTGCTCGAAGCGGGGGAGATCGCAGGAGGGGTCTGCTCTTTGCCGCCAGCCACGACGCTAGTCTTCTCCGACAGATGCATCAGGTTGCTGATGCCGATGCCGAGTTTTGCCTCCGATGCGGCGCGAAGATGTGGTCGAGGTAGCGTGCTATCCGTCTTGTCCTGTCCGTCGTACAAGCTCCTCATCTGTTAAAGGGAACCAGCAAAACTGAGGGAACAGGAACTGCCAGATCGTCAAATAGTTGCCCGTTTTCTGTTTGTGTCTGTCTATCTGTCTGTCTATCTGTCTATCTTTCTGTCTGTCTGTCTGTCTGTCTGTCTGTCTGTCTGTCTGTCTGTCTGCCTGCATGCATGCATGCCTGCCTGTCTGTCAGTCTGTCTGTCTGTCTGTCTGTCTGTCTGTCTGTGTCTGTTTCTCTGTCTGCCTGTTTGTCTGTATGCATAAATGTCTGAAACGTGCCCGTACCTTGTCCTTGGCACTCGCTCCGGTTTTCTGTACAAGCGACTCCATACTGCCCCGCCAATTACTGATAGAAAACGGCGAATGGCTTTTTTCCCGATGCGTTTCATTGACTGTCGGTCGTAGCAATTGATTATTTGCTGCTGGAATCACCGCCGGCATCGGCGGCGCCACTGGTATCCGAATGGGATTCAGTGACTGCGACGACGCCAGCAACGGCCGTGCCCGATGATCAGTCTGGGATGGCACCGACGGGAGCGGTGGTAGAGCACGACCATCGACGTAGGAGCCACCCAAAGGAAGCGGTGCGACGAGGTGCTGATGGTACGGGTTGACTGGCGGTTTGCGGTCTTCGTAATGCGGCGGAGGAGGTAACGGCTGCGGTGCGGAAACGGGCAGCGTCGGTTGACATTGAAAGATCTGTACATAGGGCGCAGCAGTGCTAAGCTTCACTTCTAGGCCGGCTTCGCGCAGTTTGTCACATTGGATGAACATGGCGTTCCGTTGCCGCTCTATGTCCATCGTGTCGGTCTTCAACTTTGCCTGGAAAGAACAGACAATCAAAACATGTCGGCGAAGAGAAATAGAAAGTCAAACACATTGCTGGACAGACACGCAGTCAGACAGACAGACAGACAGACAGACGGACAGACAGACAGACAAATAAACAGGCCCTCAGGCAGACTAGAATGAAACAGTTATGTCAAACAAAGCTGAAACAGTGCGAACGATCACGTACTGCGTCTCTGTCCAATTCATGCCGCTGCCGTTTGAGTTCCTGTGTCTCAGCATCTCGGTCCGCGAAATACTGGCTCTTTTCTTTGGAGAAGGACTCCTGTAGTCTCCGGAGCGTCTCAAGCGTCTCGGAATGCTTGTCGACCTTTTTACTAGCTTCCAACGCGGCAACCCGGTGTTGACTTTCCGCAAACTTTGCATTCAAACTGCAAATAATATAAAAATTCCCGTGGGGCACAGACAAATCAGCAGACATGGACGGTGGATGTATATAGATGATTCACTGAAACCCTACTAAAAAATGTTACCTCTCAAAGGCGGTGGACTGACGGGCAACAGCATCGGACAGTTGATTCAAGTACCACTGGAGTTGGAGGGCGGACGGCAGGACCGACGCTTGCTCATCGGCCAGGTAGGTGGACGCGCGTGGACTCGAACCGGGACTGGAAGAGATTGCACTGGACGATGAATAATCACCGCACGAATCACGGGATGATGAGATCAGAGAGGAGACACCGAGGCTGGAACCACTTTTGTCCGATTTGCTGAGGTGGCTGTTGGCTTTCAGAGAGCCGGCGGCAAGCGGAGGCCTTCGAGAACGATTTTGGTCCTACCGAAGTAACGGGTCAGTCAGCAATTAGTCGATATTACAGACAGACAGATAAATAGATAAACAGACTAGACAGACAGACAGACAGCTAGACAGACAGACAGACAGACAGCTAGACAGACAGACAGCGAGGCAAGTAGACAAACACACCGCAACATATGCAGCGTTAATCCCAATCCAGACAATTAGTCGATGTCCTACCTTCATACTGGTGGACCGAGACGCATTCCGTAGGGCTTCTGCTTCCTTGCTGCCGTCGAATCCGTTGAAAGTACCGTGTCGCTTATGCCCGGGTGACGCATCGGCTGGTGGTGGCGGGAGGATGAGATCATTACCCGTCCCCGATGAGGCTTGACTTATCAATGTACCATCATCAGAAGCGGCTTGGTTGGTTGGCGAAAACGCACATGGCAGTGATGCAAGTTTTTCCACCTCCAGCAAGGCCGCTTTTATGGTGGCCTGCATCTGCTCGGTGCCAGGGTTCTCCTCGGAGACCGTCAGGAGAGGCGGGAGGTGCATGCGAGACCGTGGAATTCCGGCATAGTCAATCATTCGTTCAATCAGGCCGGATTTCTCCTGGCAGAGCCGAGAGATGTCTGCGTCTTTCTCCTCACAGGCGGCTGTAACGGGGAGGATATAGAAATAAGATCGAAAGGGCCAGACTGTACCTGTATCTGTCTGTCTGTCTGTTTGTCTGTATTTTCAAACGTACAGATCGTTTCCCGAATCTTGAGCAAGTGTGCCTCGTCGATCACAAAATCCTCCTCCAGCGGATCATTCATCCCGTCCTGGCTGTGCATCATAAGCACCATCTTGGCGTTTTCAATCTCCACCTGCCACTTTTCCCGCTCTTTAGGATCCGTACAGGTGATCTCATAGTTCAACGAGGGGGACTTGTCGCCCTTCTGCCACTTGATGATCATCAGAGTGGCCTCTTTGGCGCCGCTGGTCTCCGGCTTGACTCGCATGCAGTACACCTTGTCCAGGTAAATAACGGGCGGCTTCTTGTCCACGAACTGAGCAAACGACAGTTTTTGGCTGTTCTTCGAGTCCTGGAGGAAGACGATGGCGTCGTTAAGAAGCAGCACACGGAGAGGCTTCTTGGCGTCCTTGCTGAGGATAGTTCCTTCGTAGAGGAGTACCCGGTCGAGAAGGTTGTGCTTCTGCAAATGTAGTCAACAAAAAATGTCACCCAAATCTTTCATTCAAATCACCACTGAGGAGTTTCGGTAACACAATTCAGCAGAAAACGTAAAAAGACAGGCCAATTTAGGCAGACATGCAGTCATACTCATGCGAGGAGAAAGCTGTAAATGACGCAGACACAGACAGGTAAAGACCAGTAAAAAAATACCCAAGATA
This sequence comes from Hypsibius dujardini, assembly GCA_001579985.1. NCBI lineage: Eukaryota > Metazoa > Tardigrada > Eutardigrada > Parachela > Hypsibiidae > Hypsibius > Hypsibius dujardini. The sequence continues at coordinate 21,920 of LRSR01000805.1, forward strand.
ATGGATTTCACAAGCAGATGATTTAAACAGAAGACGTATAAAAAACAAACAGACAAACAGACAGACAGACAGCCAGACAGAAAGATAGGCAGACATACAGACAGGCAGACAGACAGCTCGATAGACAGACAGTATGACAAACAAACAGGCAGGCAGATAGACAGACAGATAGGCAGGAAGACAAACAGACAAATAGACAGACAAAGAGATAGACAGATAGATAGAATCTTGACAGACAATGAGACAGAAAACACACCTTCCAAGTTTCTCCATCGACCACAGCAGTGGTCACGAGCTCCATCTGCTTGTAGATCTCCGCCAGGCGCTCTCTCCGTTCAGCGATCGCCATAGAACGGTTTACATGACTCAAAAATTCTTTGATGCATTCGTGGGCTCGGATAACAACCGCATAGTCTGGATTTGACTCTAAACACAACAGCAGAGCTAGTAAACATGCTCAATTAACCGAAAATCGACCCATAGCATCTAAACATAAGCAAGTCAGATAGTATACCTTCCGTATGCTTCAGGATCTCTTTGACAAGCAGCTCGTACTTCGTCATCCGGTATGTGATAAAGGCGTAACAGCTAGGAATATCAAATGTTCCAGATCTGCACTTCAGGAGATCGATTTGTTCCTGTGCAAGAAAAATCCAAATTCACCATTAAAAACTTATACCTTGGCTTTACAAAATAACTATATACACACGTGGCAAAAACCTTGCCCTGACCGAATTAAGCACTTCAACTCGGGGCTGTGTACAACAGCGCGCGATACATCGATCGAGTGTAATGGCTTGACTCGGTTAGCGCAAGATTTTTGCCTGTGTCTGTCTTTTACCTTATGGAATTCCTTAAAACTTCTATCCTGTTCCAACTTCTCCTTCGTCTTCTTGAGGGTGACTTTCTGGAGACCGCAAAAGCCCGCGTAAGTCCGCTTCATCATATCGCCACGATCGCCGCTGAACTGAAAACATGAAACCGGGGATGTGAAATAATTTTCCCGTAGCGCTCAAAAACTCGTGAGTCATTTTAATGATGATGGAACATAAGGCTCAAGACTTACCTGCTCAATGAGAACGTCTCCGATGGTCGCCACCACTGGGTCTTGATCTTGTCGCTTTCTGAGACGTTGGAGGAAGGCCACGTGGAGCTGCGAAATTTCTTCCAGGCACGGAAATACCTGGTGGATTTGATCATCGGTCCAGCCCAGCTTTTCCCGCATGCCTTTGATGATGTAGATCTGAAAAGAAAATAAGAGATCGATTATGACTGTATGTCTGTCTGTTTGTCTGTCTGTCTGTGTGAGTGTCTGTCTGTCTGTCTGTCTGTCTGTCTGTCTGTCTTTCTGTCTTTCTGTCTGTCTGCCTGCCTATCTGTGTGTGTGTGGGTGTCTGTCTCTCCGTCTGCATCTGTGCTCCATCTGTCTGTTCATCAGTCCATCCGGTTGCTAGCTGCGCCTGTCTGTTGATACGTTTTGTAGTCTGTCAATCTGTTTGCATGGGTTTTTGCACCTATACTTTCGGTTTTTCTGCCTTGCTGTTCATCTGTCTTTATGCCTGCATGCGTGCTTGTCTGTCTGCCTATCTACCAATCAGGCTGTCCCACTTTTTGTCTATCTGCATGTCCAACTGACTGCCACTTCATGACGAACCTGCCCGATAATGAGCAACTTGGTGCAGTGTTCCTTCTCCGTTTTGATGAGCTCGTAAATATTTCCCTGTCTTTTGAGCTCATTCTGCGTGAGGGTGGCGAGATATTCCTTTTCCTGGCCGGCCTGCCAGTTCTCCGGCTCCAATGTGGCTAACTTCAGGGACGGATCAAAGTCCAAGAGACGAGCATGCGAGAGGAGATCCCGGCCGTCTGGCGGATTATCCGCGCTGGAATTATCTTCCGCCGGGCTGCGCGGGGGAGAAAAAGAGTGAACATCAAGGTCAGTTTAACGATGTCATTCGCCGACAAATTAGCGCCAAAACCAACGACACCAACACCTAAAGTGCCACACTATCCTACTACTGAAAGACCCATCCATCTTCGCCCCCCACGACCGTCTGGTGTATTATGAATCGAGTGTCCTGGGCGTCTCTCGTCATGGACGCATCCATCTTCGGCAATATGGCTCATAGGGAATCATCTTCAAAGAAACTAACTCATCCAAAGTTCCAATTAGCTCAATTAGCGAAAGGCAAGACTGACGAAATAATCACGCCTTTGATGCCTGACTTGTCTATGTTCAACACTGTCGATTTAATTGTCTGCCCAAATAGAGTCCATACGTCTGTGAGTCTGCCTGTGCCTCTGTCTGTCTTTTCGCTTGCCCGTCTGTATGTCTGTCTGCCAGTCACTCTGTCCGTCTGCCTGCGTGTTTTTGTTTCTGTATCTGTGTCTGCATATCTGTCTGTTGTCTGACTATTAGTTCATTTGTATGTTTGCATGTCTGTCTGTCTGTCTGTCT
>LRSR01000806.1:0-10816 GCA_001579985.1 Hypsibius dujardini
CTCTAGTCGATGATTTTAAAAAATTCGGGTGGTACCCGGATGAAAACTAGTCTGGTACGCTTGTCGTGAAACCTGGTTCTACGCTTTTAGAGCTAAGACGAAGGCATTCCGTAATGAAACGAACAATTCCATAAAGACTTCTTTCTATGCTGTCAAGGACTGTGGGAATTTAAACCGTTTTACCGGCTCTTTTGAAACCGTCATTGTTTGTAACTTGCTTGTGCATCGAAAGACACTGAAGGTGCGCCATTCAATTCAACGATTTTGACATGGATTAATTGCCATCTGATAGTAGTCCCTGGTTTTTTATGAATATGTGATGTGATCTTTAATATAATTTAGTCTAAATGTCGAACTGTGTTTGCACCTCCTTAAAATCGAGAAATGTACCTTTCGTTATATTAGGTGTCCGGAGCCAAATACAAATGTTTAAATAAGTAAATACTAGGGGTGTGTCTCAAATCTGTATCCAAACCATAACGTAACTGTATCTCTGGTATGGTTCCAATATGAGACATTCAGAGTTTCGAACTGCCTCACAAAACGCATACCGAAGTTTCGGTACGGTATACAGCACCCATACCAAACCATAGCGCATGAGTTTTGAGCAAAACTCTGTCTCAATTAAAAACTATCCTGCCGTAACGAATATCAGCTGATAAGTGTCTTCAGATCAATCCACCAATCAACGGAACCGACGTAGGGGAAATCTGGTATATTTTCTCTCCTAGAGTACGAGACTTCGGAAATTTCAGAGCTGAATTCTTTCATGAAATAGCAAAGGATTAATTCAGTCACCCTATTTAGTTGCGTTTCCGGTCCGTTGTGCAATTGATCATGTTTTCCGGCAGAAATTCGCCGCTTTCGGGAAATGTATGTTTAGCACACAATCAAGAACAAACGAATCAACTCGTCGAAAAACATCTCTCCGCGAATGATTGATTCGACGCCTTTGTTCATTTGTTTTCTTGAAGCAAACGTAAAAATTGTTATAACTACATTTATCTTCGCGAACAAACTTAATCTGAAAAATTTAGAGAAAGCAATGGACTGTCAATGTTGATGCAACCACCAGCGAGATACCCCAAAAACCACATCCCATAGGTGGTTACAGACATACAGCTAGAAACAAAGGAAAAGTGACGTAACGCAAAACGAATGTAGTTCGAACCGTAAAAATTTGAGACACGGGTAAGATTCGAGTTATAATTATTGCAAAACTGCGGTATGGCACGGTTCGATACGAATTTGAGACAGAAAAGATCTCGAACCATACCGGTGTCACATCTTTTTGGTTCGGAAAACCGTATCTCGAGATACGGTTTGCCAAAACGGCAAATCTGAGATACCGTTACGGTTACGTACCGGGTTTCGATACAGATTTGAGACGCACCCTAGGTGTCTCTAGTCTCATTATATATAAAACTGGGTGGAACTAGGTGTCTGGAGCGGAACTAGGCGAAACTAGTTAGCTCCAGTTATCACCAATTATTTTCTGAATTTAACAGTATCTCAACATAGTGTCTTACTTAATGCTCTACGGTACGCGACCTTCTCGACGCACGTTCCTACAAATCAATCTGATCAAGAATCTATATTAACTTGCACTGTGCGATCTGCAACATTAAACCGCACAGTTTCAAGAACACCGGTGGATCATACATTACTTCAGTAGATTATTATTTTTATAAAATCTTAAGAAATCCTCTCTACTTCGCTACAGCATTGGTCATTCTATGCAACAAACAAGTTCTTTTATATAAAATGAGTAATAATGATATTGAACGAACAATTTTGAAGCGTGCGTTGGGACGGATTTTTGCGAAGCCTCATTAGTCACACGACTGTTTCATAAATTCAACTCCATTTGGCTTCTACCTCCGATACCCTTCGAAAGAAAAGGTGCGTCTCAAATCTGCATCCAAACCCGTAACGTAACTGTAACAGTGTCTCATTAGCAGTTTTGGCAAACCATATCTCGAGATACGGTTTCCGAATTATAAAGATGTGAGATACCGGTACGGTTCGAAACCTTTTCCATCTCAAAATCGTATCGTACCATACCATTCCGCAGTTTTGCCATGACTAATTGGAATCTTACCCGTGTTTCAAATGTTTACGGTTCGAACTATATTCGTTTTGCGTTGAATCACTTTTTCTGGCTGTATTTTTCTGACCGTATTTTTCTGACCACCTATGGGAGGTGGTTTTTCGGATATATCGTTGGTACTCGCATCTACACCGACAGTCGATTGCTCCCTCCAATATTTTTACATAAAATTTGTTCACAAAGATAAATGCATTAAAAACAAATTTTGCCCTTGCGTTTAAAAAACAAATGAACATAGGCGTCGAAATAAACATTCGTTTGATGTTTTTGTGACGAGTTGATTCGTTTGTTCTTGTCGGTGTGCTAGAACGTGCATTTCCCGAAAGCGGTGAATTCCTGCCAAAAAATATGATCAATTGCACCACCGACCGGACGTGCGACTAAATAGCGTGAATTACCCTATTACGTATTATCGAATCTTCGGTTATTTCGTAAAACAGTATAGCTCCATGAAATTGCTGTAGCATCGTAGGACAAAAATGTACTACATTTTCATTAAGTTGGCTCAGTTGATTTGTGGATTGATCAAAGAAAAAAAATTCAGCTGATTCGCTTTATTAGGACAGCGTTTTAATTTGAGACAGAATTTTGCTCAAAACTCATGCTTTATGGTTTGGGTGCTGCATACCGTGCCGAAACCTCAGTACGCGTTTCCTGAGGCTGTTCGAAACTCTGGGTGTCTCATATTCAAACCGTACTAGAGATACAATTACGGTAAAGTTCGTTATGGCTCAGATGAAGAGTTTGAGGCGCACCCACAGTAGTGTAAATAAACGTAACTCCTTAACTCCAACTCCATCATTGCCTCCAGTAACCCTCAATTAGACAACAGTGTTCCTTATGGTAACTCCATAACTCCACTTCATCAAGGGGTAACTCCCGGTACCCCTTGATCTGACAGTACTGTACTGTCTGCCTGCATGCCTGCCTGTCTGCCTGCCTTCCCGCCTTTTCGCCTGCATGCCTGCTTGTCTGCCTGTCTCTACGCCTATTTACCTGTTTGATTGGCTACATGTCCATCTGATTAACTGGTACGCTTTTTATAATTAGTCTCTGCCTCTGGCTTTTTTTAATACAATACAGTGCATTAATTTGTGTTAAAGTCGGGTCGCGAAGGCGGACTTACCTTCATCGAGTTGGCAGTCGATTGATTTGGTAGTTTTGGCCGGTTCAGGCGAAAACAGGACGTCCCTACTGGTTCGCGGCATGTCATCAACTGAGGTCGAGACAGCGCAGTATGGCCTGGTTGCTGAAGCTTGATGTACTTCTGGTGGGATCTCATCTACAATAGATTTCACGTGCTTCCCAGCTTCTTGTGCTTTCTGAATGAAACGCGTCAGCTTCTTGGCAGTATACTGATGTAACGGATCCCGCCTAAAGCATTTTTTACAGATCCTGCGAACGAGATCTGGAGCGGATGAAGGAATCAAGGGGTAACCTCCGTCAGTAAGCCCATCCCTCCACGCAGAGAGTGACAAACTCTTGTCCAAAATTATTCCGTTTTTGTCGACATGCCGAAGGTCGCCACCTGACATCATGTCGAGAACCACGCAACCCAAACTCCATACGTCCACGTTTGGCTTGATTAAATCTATGAAATGTATTCGGTCTGTTTTAGCGCCTGCAGTTCCCATTTCGGATATTCTTTTCAAGACATCCGGGTACAGGAAGTTTTCGCCCGAAAGAATTTGATGTTTGTGATGCAGCATCGGTGAGAAATAGAACGGGTTCAGCCAGTCGAGTATTTTCACAGAAGCGTAATCCAGGGTTACCTTGATGGAGGTAGTTTGTAGTGCCATTAGGATATAGGGAACATTTTGCGAATGGAGGTAGTCCAAAGCATCAAGCAATTGTAGCGTGTAGCGAATCATCTGCTTCATTTCGACTCTCGTTTGCCGAACAAAATCAAGCAACGACAGCGCATCGTCACCTGTAACAAACACCACAGACAATTGAGCTTTGGAATATCTGAACCCGCATCGCGCATATCGGAGTGTTCTAAAATTCAGTTCCGTCCTGCTTGACATTTGTTAAAAGAAAATGTCGTCGAAGTCAATCGGAACATTGATCGTTATAAGTGAATGCGTAGTAATACATTATTTTGTCAGTTCTTTCTTGATAACTTTTATGATGAAAATAGTATTCGTTTGAAATTCGTTTCAATGTATTACCAGATTCAGTGATCGTCGATATTTAAATTATAGCATTATAACTTCATTATATAAACATAAACGCGTTGCCATTTATATCATTCATCAGTGTACTCAAATAACAAATTGGAGAAATTGTTTGAGAACGCATTTGCGGGGAAACACATTTAAAAATTGCAGATTTGAGCGTATGTCCATATTTTCACTTGTCAACCGCAAATTGAGAGCACATATGTGATGGACTACTCTAACCAGGGACGATTTTCGACGTCTACGCCCAGATTCTATTCACTATGTATTTTTCAGTACTAGATTTAGGATGATGTCTTATATATATATTATCGGTGTGATCCCAAAACCTTTTTTGGCATCACTTAAAATTTGAAAAATATATGAAGGTTCCGCTTCATTTGATATTCACTGTAAAGTAAAATGTTTGCTTTAGAAATCAATGTATTAAACATTGTTTTTATGGCATTTTTACAGTGAAAAATATAGTTAACGGAATCTTCCAGTAAATTTCCCAAATATAAAATAATGCCAAAAAGTTCTTGGAATTACACCAACAATATGTATATCAAAAATCATCATACGTATAGGATTAAGGATAAATACCGTATAGAGTGAATAGATTCTGGGTATGGATGTTGAAAATGGATGTCGGATGTTGAAAAGTACGCTTTCGGAAAACAGTTCGTTCTGGCGGACCAGAGGGGTTTTTTGGAAGTAATTATCCACGGTTCAGTGCACAATTCAATACTCATAAGATAGGATGGTTTAGGATAACTGGTCCTTAAAATTGGGGATGTGCACATACGTCCCTGATTAAATGAAAATGGCTAAATTTTGTTCGGATTAATTGGCCCGTGTGGTTAATTTTTTTCAACATTTGCTTGAGGCTTGTCGAACTTAATTTAGCCAACTTGTAGACGTCATTTTTCGTCAGTGCTCAAAAATTCAGAGATCCTGACGCTGGTATCCTAATATCTAAAGATAAAAGACTGCTCCGTCCCTACCTTTTCCAAAGAAATCCAGAATCAGATTAATTTATTATAGAACAAGCAGATACAACAGATTGCAGTACGGGTCCAGTTGCTCTTTAAGTTTTTAAACTCTTCCAGGATACGCATAAAAAGAGGAGAACCCAAATTGTGATTTTGATTGATTGATGGGTCTCTCAAAGATTAGGCCTCTCTACTGCGTAGTAAAATGCGGCATGATTCGACGCAATCCTACTTTTTTTTAAATAAAAATATAATGTCCCTCTACCTGATTAAAATACACAACATTTTCCGTACATTCGATACTACTATTTCATTCGCTATGCCTCTATGGAGTAGGATACTAGTGTTTTTAATGTAATAATAGACATTAGAACCCCCCTGTTTTTGGGAGTTTTTCGATTTTAATTAACGTATTAAAATATTAAAATATCACATTTTAGAAGGAAATATTAAATTAGAAAGTAATTAAAATTGAAACCGTGAGATGAATGTTAATTAATATAATAAAATAAATCAGAGAACAACATTAATATAATAAAATTGGGCACGTGTATTTTATTAATATTTTCCACTCCAAAACGTATTTTGAGTTATAATTTTCCAAATTGGAGTGGAACTGGAATTGGCATTTGCCAACTGGATGGCAAATCTTCACCTCCAATTCTATTCGATTTCCAAGTTCGTATCTGTCTCACTCGATTCCAGTTGATCTTGCGCAGCCACCACTGGTTGGAATAAGTGAATATCAATAAAACTATTTCGAGATAATATTAATATATTTAAATATAAAATTCACTAAGATTCTAATAATATTAGTATATTAAAATACGAGGACTGAAGATTTAATATTAATTTAAAAGTAATTAAAATGAAATCTGGAGTAGGAGTAGGAAAAAAGAGTAATATATTATAATACAGCAAAAAGTAAGTATTAAAAAAACACTACAGAATACGTTCGACCTGGATGATCTCAAAATGCGTCAGCTCTCGTACCAACGTTGGTATCCCGTTCCTAGCCCCATGAATTTTCATACACTTTTTGTAAATGGGCCACTCAAACCATATAGGTAAACTAATCCTCTGAATTTGTTTTATAGGATAATATACTAATAAATCGTAACGCAGTCGCTTCCATTGAAGTCATTCCGTGCAGCGAACCTACCCAACGCGAATGCGTTTAATACTGAATAATTTGAAAGGCTAGTCCATAGCTTATCATTATGATCTTTCGGAGACGCTAGTGAACACGTTCTCGGAAATTTACTTTGGACTTGGTTGACTGCGGTCCCGTTTTCAAAAATAAGCTTATATATTTTAATTCGCAAACTATGGCCTTCGAGTTGCGCGGTTTATATACGAACCTTGAGCTTGTTCAAAAAATCTGCACTGACGTAGGCTGGCGATAATTGCGCTAATTTCACTCGTATCCGAAACGCAAATCAGGTCGTAACTGAAGTAGCTTACGATGTTCTCATGCCGTATACTCAGCAATGTGCTTAACATGTTGAAATCAGGGTCCATCTTGTCGGTGAGTCTTCGAAGATTCCCCGGTTTTAATTCCTCACCCATGAACTCGATGTGACTAACGTCAAATTCAGCAATGTCATCCATTTTCGTTTTGTTTAAGTTTGCTCCAGAATGTTTAGCGAAGGTCAAATTGAATTTTTTTCTACATGACGTAGTCACGACTGCACGGTGTCTGAATACACCACACAACAATGCATCTACGCTTTCATAAAGTTTGCGTGCCATAAATTCAGTGACATTGGGTCCGCATTTGTCCTTGCCCAGAGAGTCTGCGACAATAAAAGCAGAAAACGTCACCGCCATGGACAGCAGTGTCAATGACATGTCCAGGCATAGTTCCGTTCTGAGTCGATGACTTGTCCCACAAATGATTTTGATCTTATCAAATAACGCTGGACCTGCATGGGAGGAATTCATTCTAATTTGCAGCCATTCAGTCGAGGCAACAACATCAACTTTTCTGAAGGCTTTCGTAAACAGATTCCGCTCACGAATTATGACGATGGGATTCTGCGTGAGCTCGCTCATTAACCAGCTGTCCAATGTCAACAATAATCCGCTTATTGAATTCCGGTACTGAATATACTCGAACATAAAATGACTTTTCCAAGCTTTGTCGCTCCGTTCGTTCAGCGTATTGGATGCCTTCACCAGGAGCGCTTGAACAGGATCCAAGGATTCGGCAATGCTCTGATCATAGACTGATATTACTTCGTTTTCGTCTTCGTTCGTCAAATTATTGATATTACTTCGTTCGATATTGTTAATGTAGGCCGATATTTTATCTTTGATCAGGGCGAACTCATCTGTTCCATTCCTTTGAAAAATAGCTTCTGAGCCGAAATGCCAGTCACACTCCTCAACGCTGAGAAGTGCTAAATTGATTAAATCCTTCACGCGTTTTAAAAATATAGGTTGTCCACCCATTGTGCATCAACGCAAAAATCCGACCAGTGTACATAGTGAACTAATATGAAACTTTAAGGCTAGTGTATAAATGTACCGTGGATTGCAACAGAATGATCAAATATTGTCACATACTTATCAGCGTTATCGGTAATTTGCACTGGCGATTGAAGTACTCTCACATTTATCGACCAAATAAGAGCCCATCCTAATATCATCACTGAACTGTTTAACGGCTCGAAGCATTTTATTGTTGCGAAGATTGTATTTATGGGTAGCTTAGCCTTATTTAATCTAGTCAGAATTTAGCACTAGAATCATTGTTTGGCGAACCGAATTTTCTCATTTGTCGCAATCAGTTTGTTCCCTTAGATTATACGTGTTGAGGTATAAAATTATTGGCCTCCTTGCTTTCTTGGCTATTCTAAGTATACACTACAGTAGCTATATTATTCCGAAGCATAGTTGTAGCCATGGGCGAGGTAATATTAGCTTGTTTGACAGGCGCACTTAAAACAGCGGGCGCGGCTGTAGCCCAGGATGGTCTGACGAAGCTAGCGGTTTACATAAAAAACCACTGTGGAATTTTGCGAAACACAACAAATGCCACGGTTGTTTCTGACATTTCGACATATCTCTTTGACGATGGATTTCCTCGGCAATTGCAGGATATTCAAGAGTGTTTAAACAAGTTCGGGATAACACTCGAAACGAAAATGGAAAACATCAACGAGCTTGGAAGATTTCGTGATAAATACGATAATCTACTGTCTATGATTTTCTTCACCGAGAAAGCTCTTGAAGAATTTTTAGAATGCCAGGACAGCGCAATCTCTAGGAGCCGATTCCTGAAAGTATACGAACAAAATAAGCCGGCCTGGAATGTAGAGTGGCTTTTTCAGAAGCTCATCAAACGACCGAACAATGCAAGCTGCGTGGCTCATGACTTGCATAAACTATGCAACAGAGATTGGGAATTGTATGTATCCTGGTATAGAAGCATTCTTTCGACAGTTGCTCGTGTTCAGCTCCTCGTGACGAGCTATTACTGGACCATTCTGAAATGGCACTCTAATTCCACGGAGGAATGCATTGCTTTTTTATTAGGTAATTTGTCAGTTAGCCACATCGATTTCAATGAAATACGTGAGATCCACTCACGTACCTTGCGCCAGCTGGATCACGACAATCACCAACTGCAAGTCCAAATGGAACGCGAATTAACCACACTGAAGTCTCGATTTTTGATAGACCCGTGTCCCGATCACAGCCACTGTGGAGCGCCAGATGCAGCCAGCTGCTTCGAACTTGGGGCCAAGGTCTATTCCGAGCTTCGCTCTCCTAATTGTTCAGCATCTCGTCTCGCTGAATTATTACGGAAGGATTATTCGCAGTTTGAGTGGGCAGTCGTACTGACCGATCTACCGAAGGATTGTCAAAAATTTTTGTACCTCGAAAAGTCATATAAAAATGTCATAAGGCACGTTGAGATGACATCAACGAAAAAACATTCACGGCGAAAACATACTTCCAAACTTTTATCGGACGGGTTTGAATTTGGGTATCTAACGTGCTGCCGTTGGCTGGATGGCAAGAGTCGCAAACGAGCATGGGTATTCTGGACAGGAGCACAAAATATTCTAGAGATCGACTCGCCGCTAGTTACGGCTGACCACCAATCCAGAGTTGCAGAATGTAACACTGTGAGGAATGTCATACACAGCCCTGCAAGAAAAGGTCTGGAAAACGTTGACACTTTCGATTCAAAATACTGGAACAATTCTTCTGCACCGCATGTAGCATTATTATTTCGAAATCAAGATATTGTTTTTGCGATCGAAGAGGCATATGGGCTCAAGGATTCGGAAATTGATTTGGTGCATCACCCACTAGTGAAGGGTAACACCTTTCCGAAATTAACTGTTACCGCAGACAAACCCACCCACACGCTCTTGTACTGGCGAAGTAAACAACATGTTAGCCAAACGCCCAGCGTCAGTACCGGCACGAACGGGTCGGGCCCTCCCCAACGTCCAGCTCATCAGCAGAACTTACTGTCGACCACCTCGGCCACTGCCGGGGATGGAGGATCCCTGTCACCCGATCACATGACTGCGGATGCCGGGACTCAGCAAAAACCTTCAGTACGTGCTAGTACTGGCGCCCGTTTTTCTCTTTCGCCCCTCAGCCTTACTCTCCTTTACTTACTGCTCACTGTTTTCTGCTCCCTTATATGTCTGCTTCTTGGGGTTTTCTATTGAGAAAGTGTCGCTGCTTCGAGCGGAGAGTTATCTCCGGTGCAATGCGACGTTAAGAAATTAAACTAACCAAAAGAAGCAGGAATGTTTTGCCGCAAAAGCATCGCGTGCGGGGAAAAGCAGTAAAAGGTTCTTGCTGAGTATTTCAAAACATGCATCGTCCGAAAGCTCTGGAAAGCACGTTTCAAAACAGAGCTGACGAGGGACATTTTTACTAGCGGACATTTTCGGTCCCACCTAATCCTTAGCGTGTGCCCTGCATGTACCTCGCATGCCATCCAGTCGTACACATAGCTTCGTGTACGTAACGGTTGGAAGGACAGAAAAAATGCAGTCTATAGATGTTGGCGTTAATAAGCCATTCAAACACGGCATGGAACGCGAGTATCTCAAGTGGAAATATGCTAACCGAAACGATAAAGGGACCAGGGAAGGTTATTTGCACAAACCCGGTAGACAAGATTATATTAACATGGTTTTGATGGTTTTGGATGCAGTGTCCTCGGCCTGCGCCACATGTTTATTTGTTGCATCCGGTATTGTGTCTCAAGGGAATCTGAAGCGCCGGTTAAAGATGGTGTTATAAATGTAAACGAGGAGTCTTTTTTGGATATTAGTCTGTTCAACAAGAGCTCTTTTGCAGAACGGAAGATAAAGAATTGTGACACGAGGCAACGCTTCAAATGATTGATTGGGATGGTAGACAAAGTGGCAAACGGGCAATCATTACGTCACGAGACCCGTTAGCTGTCGCTATCTATCGAGGAAATACAGTGTAGACTATAGTCCCACAATCCGAATCCCAAAAAATATTTGTTCCATGCCAGCCGGTTCTAAACTGAATTTGGAATGCGTTTGGGG
>LRSR01000807.1:0-12965 GCA_001579985.1 Hypsibius dujardini
ACCATGCTGACAGCCGACCGCACTATGCAGAAGAAGAAGGCTATCACTGCGGTAATGCAGAAAAGGGACGTCCAGATCATTTGTCCTCAATCCGAATAATTATTAAAGAAAAACAAAAGGAGCAGTCGAAGCTAAAGTCGAATCAGTTTTTTTTTCAAATTCGGAAAATGATTCACATGTCTCTTCGAACCTTCCCGTAAATTACATTAGAAAGCAGGTTATGGCACGATGCAATCGATCAGTGATCAATCGATGTGTATACGTACATGTTGGTTTTAATGGGTTGTTGGATAATAATTTGCTTTGCAAAGTCACTAACGCAATTGCTGGAGCAGGCAATTTGTGGGAATGGCTTTAAGAGGGTTAACCGGCATCACGTTTACTCTTCTAGGAAATCGAGCCGGCATGGGGGGGGGAGGGGCATTATTGCTACTTGTAACTGTTGTGTATTCTAAAAAGGTTCATACCATTTAAGCCCTCAATAAAACGTAGTCTGACAAACACATACACACACTCGGACACACTTTTCTGGATGCGTCCGCCAGAGCGATCAGCCTACCAAACCGCGATCGAATCAAAAAGGTGTCCGACAGCGAACTGCCTCCTGCGCCTTCAATAGAGCTAATTCATTCGGAGCATCTCGCGGACCGGAACCCCATAGTCCACTTCTTCGTGGGAGCCCAGTTCCGGTTAGTTCAAGTCCCTGCTCTTCCTACCTGTACGTGATGAGAATCCCGGTTGAATGAGCAAAAAAAACGCTTAACTCCGTAATCTTCACTATTTTGCGCGGCAGCGCATAATTCACGTTACGGTTACCGTGTGACGGCTAAGCTTTGTACTCCGAACCGGCTAAAAAAGTTGACCTCTGCGGCTGACTCACTGTTAGTAACCTACGCAAGATTTCCCGACCTAAATAGGTCATTCGGGTCCAATATCAACCCGATTATTTTCCCCTACTTACGGCAGAGCGTTCATTCTGAACTGACTATCCAACCTTCTGACAGACCGTTCACGTTGCCGATAGACCGTTTCAGTGGTGTCTTTCAGCGTTCAGACAGTTCGTTAAACTTCCGGGTATAAGATAGGGATAATAAAGGATAAGATAGCCTGGGTGCTATTGGATCCCGTACATTACCAGTACCGGCACTAAAGGCAAAATAGCGCTAGCCTTAAAATTCCTCGCAAATGCGTTTGCGTGCTGCAAAATGTGCAACGCAATGTGAATTATGTGTGAAACACGAAAGGTCCGATTGACCTTTCGTTTTTGGTGGGATTCCGAAATACACTATTTAGCGCACTCCTGTGGCTGCGTTCCTACTTGTCCAATTTGCCATCTCAAGGTTTCATTGAAATGCTGACATACCATTGTCTACCGCTGAATGTATGGCTGGTATGTTTAGCCTTGGAACCCTGCCGTACGTCTTACCACATGCTGGGCAATCAACCTCAGTTTAACAAATGACATTTTCATTCGAAGAAATCGGTGGCGGATTTGAAAGGAAAGATTCCGAATACGTTCGATTTGAGATTGCTGGCGGGACACCACTATGCCCCACTTACCCCTGGATAACCTGTCACGTGGCCTGACGACAGAGCCATCTGTAAACTCATCATTGGTACTGAGGGGGTACTGAGGGGCCAATGAGACGGCTCTGTCGTCATGCCGAGTGGAGTTAAATAATCCCGGTTCGCGAGGAAGACACAGGCAAAAGCCTTTAAAAATGTGCAAGAAACTCTTGGAAATCTGGACTGTTTGCATGAGCTATTCCACTCCCTGAAATTAAATTTATTACCGTTAATGTTTTCCATATCACTCATAAAAAGACAAGTGTAAAATATATTTTTTAGAACTCACAAAAGTTAGGTAATTTTAACAAGCACTCGTATCCTAATCTTGAAAGACCGTTGTAGTGGCAATGAAAATCGCTTTTAGCAAAGGGTTTGCTAGGCGTTTCTGTGGCTTCCCCCTCCCCACCCGGTTAGGATGGGATATTGATTTGCATTGAGTGAGATTTTAAAATAAAAAAAAAAATTTAGACCCAAGTTCAAGTTTAAATTTAAATTAGATTTAAATTAAAAAATGTAGATTTCTAAATTTATTGATATAAAGATTTAGATATTTAGAGATTTAGAGATTTTAAGATTTAATTCATTACATAAAGAGTTAGAGAATCGTAGAATACAGTTGTTTAAAGAATGCCTTATGGTAACGGTTACAAATATTTGGTAGCAGGTGATAGCAGTTGTAAATCCGAAAACTATTGTGACCGTGCCCAGTCTGGGAAAGCACCAAATGCGCTGTGCAGTATCTGGTAAATTCCCGCATGAAGTGACTTCACGCGCGGGGCTATTGCGAGTCGTGGCCATCGAATAGGTTCCCAAGCACGAGATTGAATAAACATTTTCGGCGATGTTTTCGAAAACTTCTTTCTTGAGATAGAAATCGAGTGCGACAAACTGGTTCACCGCGCGCCGCGTAATCAGTATTGCTTTTACTCGTAAACATCGGTTCGGGTAAAAAACATTTGCCATTGGAAGAGACTGTTTTGCTCAGACTATTTGTTCAATTTGTTGTACAGTATTACCTTGATAGATAGCGACAGCGCACCGGTCACGTGATGTTATGATTGCTCGCTGTACGAGAGAAAGCTGTGTGTACAACTGTATGGCATGCGAGGTACAAGCAGGGCACACTCTAACGAGTAGAGGGGGACCAATTTAACGTCACTCAGCTCGTGCGCTGTGGCTATCTATCAAGGAAATACAGTAATGCGCATTCAATGCGTATAGCGCCCTTTGGTTTCTCAGAACTAATAAACTAAGTCCGCCTTCCATTCTCCTCTATTCTTTTCTAGCATTGCGAATATTCCATTCCCGCTTCGCACTAGCCAGCATATTAACTGTGATATTCCCGAAACAACCGAACGTTATTTTTATATTTTGCTGACGGAGAGTATATTACGGCTGTTCATACCTTAAATTTTTGACTAACATGTATGTCAAGTATTTTCTATGTTTCCTGGTATTGTTAGCCGTCATGATCGATCACCACCACCACGCCCGAGCTGCCGGTAGGTTTTCCCTGTTACTAATTTAATACTGTACGCTCCCGATCTCAAGGGTCGATTTAAGATCCGGCCCGAAATCGCGTTTCGTCGCTTGCTTGGTTCTTCATTCAGATTCACTTAAACTTCATTGACTTGAACATTTTGAAATCAAAATCATCATTTCGATCAAGCAAGGTAGCGTAGGCTGTCAGGTAGAAACCAATGGGCCAATCACGGACAAGTGAACGGAATTGCACGATCCGCTCAAGCTTGATGTGAATCAGCGGGGGCGGGGCATAATCGACCCGAGATCGGGAGCGTACAGTAACTCATTAAAGCTCATGATTAGAATGGCAGGTTCGTGCAGAAAGGCAGTGAGAATTACGGAGTTTTATATATCTGATTTTAGAGACCGGCCAGCAAAAATCAGGAATGTGTCCGCCCCGCCAAAAGGGATCCATGGGAGTTTGTGCCAATCTTTGTGAGTGGGATTCCAACTGCCCCGGCTCAGAAAAGTGTTGCTCCAACGCTTGCGGCGGACGAGCCTGCCAACCGCAATCACCCAAAATCCCGCCGCCGGTCTAACGGAAAACACCAAAGTCTCCCTGTTCCTCATTCTTATAACTGATGGTTGCATTTCCATAACGCGGTCGTCGAGACTGAATCAAGAGACTTCATATCCGGAACGACGCCTTGCTAAAAAACGCTTCTGAAGAAAACCTTAAACACATTAACTTAAACCTTGCACGTAAATTGCACCCTATATCCTTTTTTCATTCATTTTCTATAATTACAAAATAATAACTAATTTGGTGGGACATATCGAAAACGTCTGAGTCGTTCTATAAAATCCTCATCACACCTGCAAAAAAATAATGAACGGAAAGCTCGCATGTCTAAGAAAACAACATAAGCTGGAATTTGGCTGTCGTCAACTACTACGCAGAGTTGCTAACGTTCAATTCCTTAGCGATGGAATTGACTAGCGGTGCTTTAAATGCAACGGCGTGCGTACTTGAACCACTCCTACTACTACACAGAGTTGCTAACGTTCAGTTCCTTAGCGATGGAATTGACTAGCGGTGCTTTACAGACCGCCGCCCAACAGCGGCGTGCGTACTTGAACCACTCCTTCTCCGTCATCGGCATCCCAGGGGTGACGGACTCCTTTGGTAGACCTCCCACTACCACACCTTTCAGCCGACTAAGTTGATTCCGGAATTCCGCTTTCAGGTACTCGTCATTCGCCAAACTCTCTGCGTCGGGGATTAGAAAGAGCTTGATCGCGTCACCCGCTGTGCGCTCAATTTCCTCCTCTGACTTCAGTGCATTCGCAGACTTCTTATCCGGCTCACTGTTGTACCGCATCGGATAGTCCTTCATGAGGATGGCCAGTTTACCTCGAGCCAGGTGTTGCCGTTCCCAGTAGAGATCCTGCGGATTGCACATGTTATTGACAAAGACCAGGTCCGGCCAATGGTCGAACAGATTCGCCTCGTTCAGGGCGTCTTTGTGGACCGGACCGAGCTTCAGGATCGTAGCCAGCCGCAGAAAGCGCAGCACGCGCTCGTCGACCCCGCCCTTCATGACGATGAGGAGTTTATGGCAGACGGACATCAGGAAGGCCCCGAACATGATGGACTGCAGTTCGACGGTGTGCTCGACAAAAACGTGCTCGGATGATATGACCGGCGGTTTCCGGTCCCCGATAATCATTTCTTCCAACACTGAACCGGAGTAGATGGGCTGAACATCGAGGAAGATGGTACGTTGTTCGCGGGAGATGTAGCAGTCAACGCCCTCGGTACGGAACTTTCCGTACGGTTTGATCGGGTCGAGGAGTGTGGTCAAGGGTCCAAATATCGGTCCCACGTCCTGGAAGAAGGACATGCAACGGATATAAAGACGCATAGATCAGTAGAATTAAAAGACTAAAACAGACACAAGCAGACAAACACACTCACACACAGACACCGAAATACACCTGCGGACAAACTCACAGATAGACGGACTAACAGACTGCAATCAGACAGTAAAACAATCAGCCAGCCAGCCAGTCAAACAATCAGCCAGCCAGCCAGCCAGTCAAACAATCAGCCAGCCAGTCACAGCACAGATCAGACAGACAGACAGACAGGTACACAGACAGACAGAAAACAAACGAAAGGATATAGACTGACAGAAACACAGATCAATCATCTAACTACCGACAGACAGGGAGACCCGATAAAAGGCAGAAGCGTCATCTTATCTTCTATCTTATACCTCCGTTACCTTCTGGCCAATCATCTGAGACAGAATATACGACTTCCCAGTCTCCTGCAGTCCAATGACGCCCACGACTTGGAAATTCTGGTTTTTGGGATTGACCGCCTGGATTAGTTGCTCCAGCGGCGGTCCTTTCCTCAGACACCAAAAAAAGTACGAATCAATCAGCTTCACCGGTTTTGTCATGATGAATTCCCGAAGGAGCTGTGAGTCCTTCACCAGCATCCGGAGTTGGGTAAGGTAAAACTCCCGCAGAATAGCCGGGTCGGCTTTCTGTTCGTCAGTCAGTTCCGGAATGGGAGGCTTGGGAATGGATGTTGGCTTAGCCTGTTCGAGTGCGCGAAAGATTTCTTGTGTGGCGAAATCGGAGGCGAAGACAGGACCAGATGACTTTCCTTCAGGCGTGAGAGTGCCTGAAACGTAGAAAAATTAACCAAACAAATGTTCTGTTCGTCTTGCACAATCAGTCCAGATTCTCAGTCAATGTGTGGAAAGTGCTCGAGCTCAATAAAAATATCAAAAGATCGTCATCATGGATCAATCAATCGAGCGATCAAGCAACAGGAAATTGACCCACAAGCAATCAATCAATCGAGCGATCAAGCAACAGGAAATTGACCCACAAGCAATCAATCGATCGAGCGATCAAGCAACAGGAAATTGACCCACAAGCAATCGATCAATCGATCCTTCAGATGACGAAACGTCCCATATCAATTCATTAAAGGTAATTCAACTAGAAGCAAGCAAATCAGTCAATCCATCCATCAAAATGCAAACAGATCCACTAAGCTGATCGACCAATCAATCGATGATCCTCACGATGTCGTGCAAATCAACAATAGACAATCCTTACCCTTCACAGCCATCGCCGGACCCGCTGGCCGAGCCATATTTGTGGCAATCCGCACCGGCTTTTCGAATTCCATCCTCAAAGACGTTCCAACTTCCGATCTGACCGGAATGGGGGATCTTATCGTAGCTGAAAGGATGGGACGCGGTCGAGGACTTCCCAACGGAGGTGCACCTCCTCCTCGTCCGCCGCGCATCGCCGGATAGCCGCCGCCCATCGGGGCCGGCGGACGAGAATAACGCAAGGCAGGGCTCACACCCGGGGTCGGAAATTCCAACGGATTAATGCGCAGCACGCCGCGACGAGGCGGATCAGAGTCGTCTCGGGGATTGCTGCGGCTTCGTGGTTCCTGCTCCGCCACGCGCTCCAACACGCGCCCTGTCGCGTAAGTGGACTCCGACATCGCAGCGGAACTGGTCACCGACGACCGTGGCTCCAATGTATCGCCGCGCTTGGCGATGCGCAGCATTCCGCGGGGAAGATTCGGATCGGAATTTTCCATGGTTGTCTAAGTCTTCTCTGTAAAAGAAACTATCCACGATACTGCCCCGAAACTTCTTTCCTGAGACCCCTCCGCACTCACCGCACTCACCGCACTCACCGCACTTTTCAAATCCGGAAAAAATAACCGCCCCTCACTGAAACAACGTGGATGGAAGTTCTTTCCGGTGAGCTGATTCGTGAAGTTGAATTGCATCCATTGTTCTTGAAGTCGTCTTCAAAGACACCATCTATAATAATACCGCTCCGAAACTTTTTCCGAAACCACTTTACATTCACCGTGTTTTAAATCTCGGGAGAGGATGCAATTCTTCAAGGAATTCATATAGAATTGGAGGGGTAATGAAACTCCTACAATCAACGACAAGATTGAGTACACTGGAGGGCCCGGGGTATGGGCAAAGTAGGCGGAGCAGGGGGGTGGTCAGGTGGTTGATTGTTCGATTGTTTGAAAACCCACCCCCTGCTCCGCCTCTTATGCCCATTTGCCGGACCCTCCCGTGTACTAAATCTTGTCGTTGATTGTACTATTGAAAAACAACACTTTTGACTAGGGGGCTTTGCTCGCCCCCCTCCCCGCGTAATGGGCGAAGAAGGCGTGGTCAGGATTGGACCCCTCGATCAGCTGTTCTGTCTTTTCTGTGTTGTGGTCCGTGGATTAATATGTACCGGAAATGATTATGGTGTTTTGCTCCACTTTTCCACCTGTTAACTTACACGTATCGTACTTCAAGTTCAACTCCCATGTGATTTATTTTTCAAAACTGCTTTTATTGCGGCGGCCTAATAATGGACGGAAAAGCGACTGAAAATCCGGTGGTGACAACTGCAGCAGCCGGTGCGCTTTCCTTGACTTCGGTTGTGTGCTTGGCCGTTGTCAGCGTGGTTCTCGGACTCTGCTACCTCCTAGTGCGATGGCAGTGGAACGAACGGAAGGGAGGGAAACTGGAGAAGTGGATCCTTTTTTGGTGCTACTACGATGCCTTCACGCATCTCTGCATGGTGTGTGAATTACAATGAGCAGTTTTCGAGAAGGGATTTTAGATTTCAAAAGACAAGGTCGCGTACCGTCCTGTACCGTACGCTCGCGATCTCAAGGGGCACTTTTTTGCCCTAGGCGTGCATTCCGCCCGCCTTGCGCCGTATATTTAGACCGGTGTGTGTGTATGTACTGCACTGAGGCGGCGCTTAGCTGCCCCTTGAGATCGCGTACCGTCCTGTACTTGTCTTTTTCTTAGCCATTCAATGGTTTGTTATGAGATCAATCTTTCGGATACTGGATCTCACATTTTTTTGAGGTCCTTTTACTATGTTTAGGAAGGAGCTTTTCTCTGGATTTCCCTGACCGGAACGGTGGCAACTTCAACTAGCCCATTGGCGGTTGTGTGTAAGTGTCTCTGCCCTTGATTGATCGATTGGTGAATTCGAAGTACACACGCGGCCACAATACTAGACTGACCGAGTTAGAGCCAATCAGCTATTACTAAGCAGTTGTGGCTCTAAGTCGGGCGGCCTAGTATTCTGGCCATGTGTGTAAATCTTTCCTCCTGTGGCTTCAGGGCAAGAATACGGACTGGCCGACACTCGCTGGCTGCACTCGGACCCCAACGTCGTCTCCCTGGAGATGCTGACCGTCGTCGTGGACGGCCTTCTTGCCCTCGTACTGGCCTACGCCATCGTGAAGCGCAAGTCCTACCGGCACTTTGTCCAGATAGTGCTCTGCGTTTGCGAGCTCTACGGAGGTGCGATACTTCTGTCACACGTCCGTTATTCATATGCCTCTCATTCAAAAATAAGAAAATACTCCAAAATTAGTCGACAGGGAATTATTTTCTTTAACCTGAAAGAGAATGGTTTTACCTCATACGAAGAATTCAGTCCTTAACTCCTACTCCTACTCCCACTCCCATATATTTTTCCCACCTAAAGCTGGACAGTAGTATTTCCCATTCAATGGAACTCATCGCAGGTATCGAAATGCTTTTTTATACCGGATCTCATTCTGAATTTACTTGGAATCAATTCGCATCAGCCAAATATTTTTCGGGAGTCGGGGGGGGGGGCGGAGTTAATGAACCAATATTCAAACACAACTCACGTACAAAATCAGTTTCGTTGAAGAAGGATACATAGCTCCGCCCCTTTATTCTTAGAAAATATTTCGCTAATGCCATTTGATTCCCAAGGAATGAAAGTATTCCCCAGTGTGAAAGTATCGTCGCTTTTTATCATTAAACCCCAAAAAATAATGCCCGCGCGATTGGTTCTGTCGTGTTCCGGGCGTTGAAGCTGAAGTGTTTCTGATTGATATTTGAAAGTCTTGCATCCAATCTTCAGACCATGTGTGTACTCGGTTGCGCGTCTCTGGTTTGATCTCAAGAACTCCAGAAAATTCAAATCTAAATCGGGTCCTGTCTGGGAACGCGCAATCGGCCAACTAAAAAGCGGAAGTTTCTAATGCACGACTTTCAAATATCAATCAGAAACACTTCCACTTCAACGTCCGGACCACGATATAACCAATCGCGCGAGCATCATTTTTTGGGGTTTAATGATACAAAGCGAGGATACTTTCACACTGGGGAATACTTTCATTCCTTCGGAGTCAAATGGCATTAGCGAAATATTTTGAACGTAGCTTCGACCTTGAACATGTTTCACCAGTTCGAGTTGGTACTATCTCATATGGCGGGATTGCTCGTAAGCAGCATTCTAGGATGCTGCTCTCGTACAGCTGGTGTGTTTTCTTTTGGGGGGATTTCAGGCTGGATGACTTTCGCGCCGGAGTGGTTGACCGGAAGTCCGAGCCTGAACACTGCCAGTCCGCTGCATCTGTGGCTGTACCTGGTCTTCTTCAACGGCGTCTGGGTGGTGATCCCGCTGGCCTTGCTGGTTCAATCGTGGAGCGCCATGCAGACGGCCTTCGGACGTCGTGGAGTGTCCTTCAGCGAAACCACCAAGCACTCCAAAAAAGCCTGAATTCATTACACAAAGTGCCTGTGCTCCGATTTTTCGACACCTTTGCAGTTTAATTAGGCATTTCTGTAGTTTGCTATCCCAGTTCCATTCGTTTCATTAGAGTGAAATTGTTTTTTTTTGTAATCAGGGTTTTAAGAGGCGCGGCGTATGTTGTGTGTCTTTCTCTCCTTCATCCCCGCCCGAAAAGAGGCGGGAATCAATACCCCGGACCCCAAAACGACTTCAACTCATTGCCCGGAAGGGCAGAAACAACTTTCCGTGTAGTGGCTGCTTGCTTGCTGTCATATCGCCGCAGTCTCTCCCCACTCCAGCAAATGTCTTTTGCAACTATGAATTGCACACAGGAATACTTGATGATGGGAAGAGGGGAGACTGTGTGGGTGGGCGCTCGCGCGTTTTTCTCACGCCGGCTCGGGCTGCGTGTGCCCCGGCCGAAAATTGTGCACTTTTCCTCGATTAGAGGGGGGCTACCCTCTCTACAACACGAGCGACGGGCAAAGCGTTCGCCCAATAAAATTGCTAATGTCTGATCGATATGAAAGGCCGGCCAGTTTTCCCTCCTTGCGTCTTAAATGGGATGCGGAAATCTCCGTCTTACATACGCAAACTGTAGACCGAGATTGGGAGGGTGAAAAAAACAGGCTTATATACAGGGATGATGGCCAGAATAATTAGTTTGTCAGTCTATCTGTCTGTCTGTCTGTCTTTCTGTCTACCTGTCTGCCTGTCTGCTTGTCTGTCTGCTTGTCTGCCTGCCTGCCTGTCTGTCTGTCTGTCTGTCTGTCTGTCTGCCTGTCTGTCTGTCTGTTGCCTGCCTGTCTGTCTGTCTGTCTGTCTGTCTGTCCATTGCTCTAAACAGAAGCTTCCTATTTCTTAATCACTTTCGACATGACAATGTTGAGTGGAAAATTCAATAGTATTGTCAATTTGTTTTTATAATTATTTATAGTTTGCATTGGTGAGCTTGAAGTGAAGGCAAATTCGATGGTAGGCAAGTAACAGCTTCCGGCTGGTCACTTCATTCATTCGCTTCCTCTTCTCATCTGACGTCACGCTGTGGGCTCCGCCTTCACTGAATTTCTAACTAATCACAATGTTCGTGAAGTACATTGTCCCGCCTTAACGGTGGCTAAGGACCAATCAACAATTTCTCCCTCCGCACCGGCAGCGAATCAAAGCGCTCCGCCTGAAGCACGCTGCATTTGTAAACTGACGAAAGGAAAGCGCGCAAACAGACACCGCACACGGCAAAGATAATCTGGACGTTTTCAAGCTCAGCAGTCGCCTACTCTCATCAGACACACACACACACACACGATGATAAATCGCTCCGGAATTTTGCTATTTTAGCCTCCACTTACTGCCACTGTAAATTGAGGAGCGACCAACCGGGGCGGGCTGCTGGATTTTGCTCAATTTCCTCGCTCAAAACCGGTCACGGACATTTTTTCCCCTGTCACGGTGATCGGTCATTTTTGCAGGTAAGTAAAATATCAGCATTCACACATGCGATCGATTGGTTGATTGGCCAGCAGTCGACGTTTTGTTTGCATTGAACCGATCGGTTGATTGGTGTGTTGCTTGAATTACGGTTTGCGGCTTAGCGCTTGTGCGTGTGATTGATTGACGAATTGTCTTGTTTTGCCGGGCAGATTATATTTTTCTCTCCCCGCGCCGGAAAAAGAAGACGTTGATGAGCCGTCATTCGGAATCGGATGTGATGTGGATTAATTGGGATTACACTTCGACACTACTGGAATAAAGTCACCGGAGCAAGGCGTGTTGAGGAGGGAAGAGGGAAGAGGAGATTTTAATGGAGGCGTCCGTTGTAATTCACGACGAAGAGGACGAGGAGGACGATTCGTCCGCACTCTTCGAGGACGTTTACGAGCTGGGTGAACAGCTTGGCAAGTGAGTACAAGCGCGATGTCGAGAAGCGCCTCTTCAAATTGTCATTAGACCAGAAGAAACTCGGCTTTCATTTCCTCGGAGAATAAATCTTCCCGAATTTCGGGTTGGAAATAGTGTGCTTAAATACTGTCTTTGAAATTCAATAAAATAATAAATAAATTTAAATAAAAAAAATTTATTCAAAAGAACAGCCACATTTCCAGCATTTGCAAGAAGATTTCCTGTTATTTAACGTAAATTAATGACTCTACATAAATATGTGCTTTTAAATGTCGATTTCGATTTTTGGGTGATATAAATAAAAATTAATTAATTTTTTTTTTATATTTAAAATCGGAATCCGATTTTTGGCCAATTAAAATACATGATGTTTAACCAACATTACTAGTTGGACATTGAGACAGGGTTCGATTGTTGTTTTTTTCTATCCTTCTCCGGGACGTCATACAGTGTGCTTTCTTCTCTCTTCAAACTTGTGTTTGCAATCATGCGCAGCGCTCATGTGCAGCGCTCTTACGCAGCGCTCATGCGCAGCGCTCTTACGCAGCGCGCGTCGCATTTCCATCCATCCATCCACTCTACTGGCACACACACACACACACACTCAAGTGGGTGAATGTCTGACTCTGTCTCCGGCGCGTTGTTCTGTAAACAAGATTAGGAGAGGGTCGTGTTTTTCGTTAGTGAAACAAAAAAGACCCGGGCTCATTGGAAATGTCTTCCCAAGTCAAACATGTGTTTAGGAAATTTGCTTGAAATTCAATTAAAATCATTTGCCAGCGTCGCACGTTTTGTTGTTGTTTCGCACGAGGAGAACAGCCGTCATTTGCTGCTCAACTATTTTTATCTTGTTGGTTCTCGTTCCTCGATAAACGTGCATTTTATTGGTCAAACTAAGCGGTAATTTCGCTCGTTTATTGCTTTTTTTGTTGGTAAATAAAAATCAATGCTTGAGATTTGAAGAAACTGTTTTTTCACTCTCGTATGATTTTTTTGATCGAAAATTGTTAGTAATTAACGGTAGTTAAAACTTTTTTAACAACCAACAAATGTGAAACAAAAAATTGATAATTTTCTCATCATTTTTTATGTCTTTATTTTAGTGCGAGTATTTAATATGTTCGATGTACGTGTATTTTTAGATGAAGATTTGAGCCTTTCTTTTGACTTCATTCATGGTCCCGCATTCTGTCAGCGGCGAAAGTAGGCGCACACTGCACACTGCACACTGCACTGCATGCGTACCCCGATCGTAGGATTCGCCCACTAGTCCTCCCACTCTTGGCCCATATCGCATCGCACGGTCTTGCTGTAAATTAAAAATTGAAGCATCAACTGTGTTTGCATCCAATTAAGTGCAATCTCGGGTGTGAGTGACGCGCTGACACTGCTCCGAAGGCGAATTT
>LRSR01000809.1:0-13009 GCA_001579985.1 Hypsibius dujardini
CCTCCAACTCAGGGCGAAAATGAAACAGTTGTTAGTCCCATATACCTCAGCCACTTTCGAAGGTCCGCCCAATTTGTCAACCAGAACATCGAGCATATTCATGGGAAGCCTGCCAGAAAACTCGTCGAAACGGTCCAGCAATGCCTCCTTTCTCTCCAAGAGCATTTGCTGGAGCTGCTGTCGTGGGGTGCGCGCAAGATCTGCAGAAGCATGCGACCTCCTTAGCATAATACTAATACCTAGAGAGTCAATGAAAGAGATTACTTCGATCTAATCCATGCGCCTCCAGGACGTCCCCTTCCTCTTGCAACTGATCTTCGTTGATGCCGGCGTCGTCTGATTCGTCGTCAGACTCATCACCAACCACAACACTACGAGTACCCGGCGAATCATCAAGATCAAGAGGAAACATCTTGATCAGACTCACGAAAACAGCTCTGAAAGGGGCATAAAAAATCATATTTACAAATAATTAGGCAAGAGAAACGAAAAGTGTGACAAAGAGACATGACCTTACCGGGAAGTTGAGATGAATTCCGTTAGCTCTCCGCCAGCCTCCTCTGCTGCCTCACGAATCTGATGGAAGACACAGGCGTATCAATAATTCAAAAATATGTAACAGAACGAAATGCCGTACCTGGTCAGTTTTGGCCTCCCCCGTTGATTGCAGACCAATCACAGCACACTAAAGAAACAAACTTTAGCATAAGTCTCCTAGCCTAGTCTTTATAAATTGGAAAGTTCCTCCAGCTGTTTCCTACCTTGCCCTCAGCAAGGGCCTTCTTAGCGCAGGCAACTGCTGCATCGATCTTAGCTGACAGGCAAAGGTACTTGAAGAAACGCTGATGTGCTCCCCAAAACTGTGTCTGACTGAAAACAAAAACTATTCATTAGGGTAACGAAAGAACAAAAAGGAACAAAAAATAACAAAAAGAAGCAAATAAGAACAAAAAAGAACAAATAGGTAGATTTAACGAAAGTTGCGCATACACGCTGAAAAGTCGTTTCTTTTTCGCTTTCGAAAGGGCCAACGCTTCCCGGAAGGACTTCTCCGCATGACTCCACTACAACGTTTCAACAAAAGAGTTATAAGTATGCGACATGTTATCAGAAAACGAAGCCATGTGGTCAAAAGGAAGATGTTTCTTACGAAATCGACACAAGTGTCGTAGAGCTCAATAAATTCCGGCAATAACGCAACTTCTTCAATGTTAAAGGAAACTCCCTGGAAGCTGAGCTGCCGGGCGATGTACATGCCTCGATGCTTCATCTCCATCGCCTGGAACGTACGAATAGAATTTTTAACATTAATAGTATACACAGCACTAGGAACAATCGCTAGCTCTTCCTTACCACTAATTCCATCGCACCAACACCCCTGCAAAAACAAACAGGCTTACTCAAATGCGAAGACCAGCAACAAGTGTGATAAGGAATAAGTCACCGTTTCTCAATCGAGTCATCAAACGATTTGAAATCCTCAAAGCTTGTGGCAGGTCCCCACAAACCGAGGCGACTCATGTAACCCATATTCCGCGGTTCCGTGGCACCTTTTGGAAAAACGACAAGATAAACATGTCCGGATGCACTGCAATTGAAATGCACAAAAAGCGCCAGGCATACCCGTGGCGGAAGCGTAAACGACCCGGGCGAGAGGAAGCTTGTCCTGCAAGAATTGGAGGATTTAAGTTGTCATCATAAAATGCACCGGCACGAATTTCCCTACCTGCAGATCGCGTACGGCTTCGCCAGTCTTTGTCGCCTGCATTTTGCCGCCAGACGGATACAGATTTTTTGCCTTGTGAGATTCGTCGAAAACGATGAGACCTAGAACCGGCGAGAACAATAAATCCGTCAGCTGTTGACCTAGTGACAGAAGTGATACAGTAGAGGTTTGTGGAAAACTCTTGCTGACATTACCCTCGAAGTTCTTTCCACACCAGGCCACGAGCTGAGCCAAGCGAGTACGATACTTGTTCTTCGTACTGAAAGAAGAGAAGAGCTCGAGACATGCAATCTTCTTTATACTGCGTGAAAAATTGGTAATCGGTCTTACCTGGATGTCTTGCTAATTAGCGCGTTGTACGTGCAGAAGATGACACCGTTCAAATTATCGAGGGAATTATACTTCTGCTTCTCCAGCCGGTGGACCCGGATACAGTCCGCGCCAATATCGTGCAGGTCCCTAACTGCATCCACCTTCAGGTCAGCGGAAATGCTACAGAAACAAAGCAAAATGGCGCTATAGTGCACTCAGCGATGCTGGCAAGATCTGCTGACAACACTAGCAATGCAAATTCTGAGTTCACCTGATCCAGATAGCACGTTTACGACCACGCAGGAAATTTTCATAGATAAGACCCGCAATTGTGCGTCCTTTACCAACACCAGCTCCATCGCCTAAGAACAAGAAAGACAATCACGCTTGTCCAGCCAGTAGGACTGTAAAGTATTTTCTGTCAACAGGCAACCTCACCGACGAGGAATCCAGCTCTTTTCCCATCCCCCAGTGATGATTCATGTTTTTGGCAGGCATAAATTACGGCTTCAAGCTGGACGGAGCTTAGAAGGCCTAAAGTTCGAGAAAGTGACAACAGTTCAACACAAATTATGAACACCGGACGAGCAAATTAGCTTCGGGTCCATACCCTTGTCGATCAAACGGGCCGGAAGGTTGAGCTCATATCTAAATCGCAAAACGAGTTCCGTATCAGGTGGGAAAAACTGTCAAAACATACGGTGATGGAATGCAAGACGCTCACCTGATATCAGGAGGCTGGACACTGCGCAAGGAAGTGGTCTCCACAACTGCAGGCAAGACGACCCGTCCGGTTAGTCAAGAAAACGATCGGTCCGGTTAGTCAAGAAAACCTCTTCTGCATTGGGACAGAAGTGCGGCATTAGTACTAGTATTTACTATTTACCGTGATCGGGATGTCGGATGCCAATCTAAATAAAAAATAATGGGCCTTGTTAGAGAAACGAGACGAACGTTTGATGAGTGTAAAAAATCCTCAACACTTACATCCAGTTTGGCGGGGACATAATCAGCGAATGTGTCTCTGTCAAGGTAGAGATTGAGGTATAAAATAAACATGTCAAACGGCAGCAACCGCAAATAAATAAACCACAAGGCCGAAAAAAGCCGACCTTTGTTTCTGTTGTATGATTCTTCTAGCGATTCTTCTAGTATCTTCTCTTACCCCTGCACGAGACCGTCCTCTTCGTCCTGGATGTGCTCGCCCGGCGGCGGAGGCGGAGCCGCAGCAGCATGAGATGGACCTGGCCCACCCGATGGACCTGGCTGAATTGGCCGACCGAAGTTATCGTACTGGCCCTGTGGAAAGAAGGAACTCACTTAAGGACATCGAACTTAATGTTTTCATTGCCGTCAAATTGTCACTCCTACAAAAAAACGAGTAGCGAATCATGGGATATCGGATCCACAAGAACACTGACTCGCACCTCGCTAACACCGGCAAAACTGCTCAACGCCGCACCAGCGGCCTTGGCCAGTACACCGGCAACTTTGGAAGCGACTCCAACCACGTTATTCCAGACGCTTCCGCTCTACGGAATTTATTTCATAATTAATAGACAAACTTTCCTAGTATAAGCAAAACTCAAAACACTAGTACAAAGAAACCGTCATTTCTGCCAAAGTAAAATTGATCATAGCAAACTTGAGGCTCCTGGCTTACCAAAGATGCTCCTGACGCTCCAGGATTAGAGCGTGCCCGTGCCTCGTAGAGGATTTTTGTCGCGGCACTCAGCTTCTTCCACCGTGCGGTAATTTCTCGGTAAACCGCGGCTTGGTCCAGTGTCGGATTTTCAGTTAGTATCTTCGGTGTTTCATCGTTGCCGAAGAGAAAAATGGCAAGGGCAGTGCTGCAACAGGGAAAACAGGACTGTTAGGATGGGATCAAAATTTATCTCAGTCTCAACAGTCAGTCAGCGAACGGAGAATCCTTTAATGAAACAAACATTTGCGACACATGAACTGAACCTAAAAACCACTCGGTTAACAAAATCAACAGCTAACTAGTAAGTCGATTATACGGGATAGGTTTTGCTTCCTCCAAATTTTTTAGTATAAATTTATTCGCGAAGAAAAATGCAGTTGTAACAACTTTTGCGCTTGCTCTAAGAAGACATATGAACGTAGGCGTCGAAATCAATCATTCCCGGAGAGATGCTTTTTGATGAGTTGATTCGTCTGTTCTTGATTGTGTGCTAGAACATGCATTTCCCAAAAGCGGCGAATTCCTGCCGGAAAACATGATCGATCGCACAACGGACCTGAGACACAACTAAATGGGGGGACTAAACTAACCCTGTGCTATTTCATGAAAGAATTTAGCTCTTTAAAATTCCCAAAGCCTCGTAATGTAGAGGAGAAAACATGCCAGATTTCCCCTACGCCGGTCTGGTTGATTGGTAGATTGATCTAAGGACACTAATCAGCTGATTCGTTACGAGAGGGTAGTTTTAATTTGAGACAGAGTTTTACTCAAAACTCATGTCTTATGGTTTGTTATGGGTGTTTTTTACCGTACAGAAAGCTCGGTACATCTTGTGGCAGTTCGAAACTCTTAGCGTCTGATATTCGAACTGTACGAGAGATACAGCTACGTTATGGTTTGGATACAAATTTGAAACGCAACCATAGGTGAAGTGATCAGTCGACCAATCAATCAGTCAATCGGTCAACATACGGGAAAATGATGACACATCCATATCTTCCCACTTACACATTCCGAATGGGCGGCTGCGGCGTATGTCCAGGAGGCTGACCAACTCGACCCTTCGGTGCATTTTTTGGCATCCTCCCGCTCGCAAAGTGGTTTTACGCAGTTCACGTCAGCAGCAGGATGGTGTTATGTAGGCGACACACCTGCAACGGACAGGAAAAAATTAACGCCCACTTCCTCCACATCACTCAACAAATCTATCAATGGAACTTGCCACGGCAAAACCAAAGAAACAACAATCAATAAATCCACCAATCCACCAATCAATGAATCCACCGCAAGACATCATTGGAAGCAACGAGCATGAAGGAAGCTCAATTTCCGAACACCGCCTGCCGAAACATCTGTTTTTTTCTTATCTCGTTAAAACTGACCCTTCCAGCAAAAATTGAGGAACAAGAAATGAAATCTTTTGAGAGAACTCTGATCATCAGCTGACTTAGCGGATTTACCGTACAACTTTTGGCTATCAAAACTTCCTTAAAATCCCATCCCCTGTTGTCTTTTAAGGATCCATTCTATCACGAATCAAAGCAAACCATCAAAACGAGCGAAGGTTAAGCAAACCTCGAAAAAATGGCGACAAAGTGAGGGCATATCAATTACACACGATAGATCTCTTCAAGATCGACGTATTTTCCTTCTACCATTCGCTGACGTTTAGCCCAAATAAATCATTATCAATTCAAATTATGACGAATCCCCAATTCCACAAAAATAAAAGAAAAATCCGTTAAGGAGAAATTTTTGACAAGTAAAAGATCGGAAGAGTTGTTGCTTACAGCTGATTTGAGACGTTTGTCGCAGGCGTGCTTCCTTGTTGGTTGGTTATTGTTTCTTCCAACGTGGTTGGTTGTTGTTGTTTCTTCCAACGTGGTTGGTTGTTGTTGTTAGGAGGCTTGTTACAGCAGATTGAAGCGGGATGAATGGGAAGTGCGTGAAATTACAGGCGCTTACAGCTGATTAGAGACGTTTGTGGCAAGCGTGCTCCCTTGCTGGTTGTTGCTGATGGGAAACTTATAACAGTAGATTGAAGCAAGCTGAGTGGGAAGTGCGTGAAATTGAAATCTGAACAAAATTCGTCAAACAGCAAGGGAAAGCGATTCGATTTCAACGCGGCCGCAATGTTTTGTATTGTGAAATCGGATTCCCCTTGTAAAATTTTCCGTTTCGCTTAGACGTGTTCTCACGGCGCCTCTCTCTCGCTCGGTGATCGCGATTGCTTTCTTATCCCGTCTCTCCATGAGTGCGCGTAAATATTCTCGCCCCGTGGCGAACTGTGTGGGCATCTTTCGGTTCGGTATAACTTAACTGCCTGCTCGTATCGGAAGCTGCAGGACACAATTGTCACGCTCGGCTCACCAAACCTTCTCATGTGTAATTTTGGCGGGCGCGCTGATGTAATCCTTTTGAACCGATGCCGGCGGCAATTGCGGTCTCATTCTTTTCCTTTCATGATTTCTAGTAATCCACATTTTTTACAGGATTTAATGGCGCCAGCACAACACTGACCTTGCTCCAGTACAACCACAGGGTAATGCAGGGGAGCCATCCTAGGCACATACTTTTTCCTTTATGAGGGAAGAGTCCTGGAATGGGCCACTTGCATGACTTCATTGATATATGACACTCACGTTGTGGTATTTAGCACTACAGATTGTAAACAGAATGGTAGGCGTATAAATAAATAGACAGTCCGACAGATAAGCTAATTGACTGACTAACTGGCAGACAGACAGACAAACGGACAATTAGACAGGCAGGCAGGCAAACAGAGAAAGAGACAGACAGAAAAACAAACGGACAAGGAGTCAGACAGATAGACACACGTGATCACAGGTGCTAGCCTAGGTGCTAGCCTACTATTACTAGCACAACTAACAACTAATTTAATTTACTTGATTGTTAATTTGATTGTTACTGAGACACCATATATTTGCCCAATTTCAGCAGACTGGGTCCGTTGCCCGGCATCGTGTCTTCCGCAAACACCGAGAACAAACCATGCAGTGTACTTTAATGATAATAATGACAGCTCTGCAAGACACGGACGACAGTATTATTTGGTTCTTGATTAGGAAACGGTGCCAATTTCTCAAATAAAAAATAGTACGAGCTAAACAGGCTCAAACTAAAGCATTATGCTACTACTGCACTAGGACTCCTTTGCCCTTCAGTCCAAGCTTGTAAATAGACAATCGAAATGCAAAACCTCATCATCTGCAGCAGTACCGTAGACTCATTAGCTGTAACAGCAAATATTCGAAGAAAAAACTAGCGAAAAATAGTTGGTCCATGCTTGATCCCCTTTATGATCACGCAAATAAAACCCTTTGTCACGGTTACTGGTTGTCCACGCTAAGGCGACTGATGATTTCCGTAAACAGTTTCTTTCCATTCGATTAAGCGAAGATCTCATCAAAGCCCTCGCTTTCGGCAAATTTGGCTGCATTATTTGCCTTGCGCAGAAAAGCCATAATCACGAATTTCAGTCGAGGCAGGGTATGCTGATCGGCCAGA
This sequence comes from Hypsibius dujardini, assembly GCA_001579985.1. Classification (NCBI taxonomy): domain Eukaryota; kingdom Metazoa; phylum Tardigrada; class Eutardigrada; order Parachela; family Hypsibiidae; genus Hypsibius; species Hypsibius dujardini. The sequence goes on from LRSR01000809.1 coordinate 7,272, forward strand.
ATGAGAAGCCTGCCGATATCCTCCAGTTTCATTTCTTGAGTCTCAAGGTACTCACAGCAAATGTCCTTCAGGTCGATCATGTTGAACTGGTCAGCCGCAGCCACAAGCGACGAAGCAGTATCAGAGACCATCTCTGTAGCGCCACTGTACATGAAATCAAGCAATGCCTGGAGAGTTATGGCATCAGTATTCTTCAACATCGCACGGCTGCTGGAGGGCTCATGCGCATCAAGTCGCACCCACGGCCTTAGAATTAGCTGAAATGATGATGGGGTGCACCGGAAACTCCATGCCGTCGTTGGAAACGAACGTGAAGGCTGGATATTTGGTCGGAAACACTCGCATCCATCGAAGGTCCTCGGCAAGCGTTGAAAGAATGGCTCGCTCATACGCCATTCAACTTTTTTATAGATAAACGAATGACGACTCGGATCACCAGAGTCCCGTTGTTGATGTACTTTTCGGTAGGTCCATTGGGATGATTCCGGTGCAGCTGACCGTGCAGTTGGTAAAGAATCTAGTATTGAACTTGATGTTACGATTCCATTCACTGACGCTGAAAACAAGAAAACATTAGTATAGTACATTAAAATTTCGCACGCCGTGGCACACAATTCGATCGATGAAAAAAGCATGCCTGAGCAGTCGCGCGGCCTATGAAATGGGTAATACCGCAACGTCGCCTGGTGGTTTGACCATAGACTTCAGCAAATCAATCAACCAATCAATCCTTGGGGACGAATAAACATCCAATCAATAAATCGATCGATCACGCAAATAAAAAAGCAATTCTGATTTCTAGCATGATGCGGCAACTCTTTAACACGCAAAGCGGTTGTAGCACATTATATATACAGTGAAATTTTGGAATTTGGCGATAACCAATCGATAGAGGACGTCGAGAGGAATCGATCGAAAAATATTAGGTGAGGAAAGTCGAAGCTGAGGGGGATTTGGCAATTCCAAGTCGGGTACAATCAATCAATCAGCCATTACAATCCCATGCGCAATGCACAGGGTGCAGCTCAAACTGTCCAACGTACTCATGAACGTGCAATCAACCAATCAATCATTACTCAGTCAATCAATCAAGCGTCGGTTTGCCAAACGACTGCGAGCCTGCCCATTAACCTGAGCGCGAGCGAACGAACCGAGCCGCCGCGAAGGGGATGTGTTTAGAATGGCAAAACTGGTTCAGACTCGCATGAGAGACGGGGCACCGAGCGTGGGTGAGCGAGCGAGTCCTCGTTCGGTGACCCATCACTCATGGGTTTAAGGCCATAAGAGAACGGCGGCGCTGAATCCACTACTTATTCAATCAATCAAGCTTATTTTAGACGACTAAGTAAGACCACTTTCCTGCGTGCTGCAGTCATTCTTTGCACGTGGGATTTTAAATGGCTGATTAATTGATTGTACCCCGACTTGGAACTATCAAATCTCCCTCAGTTTTGACTTTCCTCACCTAAATTTTTTTCAATCGATTCCTCTCGACGTCCTCTGTCGATTGGTTTATGCCAAATTCCAAAAATTTTGGCAACGTATTTCAGAAATGAAATTAGACGGATGGAAAAATTTCACTATAGAGGTTGCTGAGTATGCAGTGACTCAGCGTTTTTATTTTGTGAAGAGCGCTCAGAGTATGGAAACTCAAGTGGCCCATTCCAGAACCCTGCCCTCATACCCGAACGAAAACATACACGTGAAACCTTAAAGCTTCGAGAACTGATTGATTCTTGATTGCATACAGCGGGAACTTTCTTCGATCGGTTCAGTTTAGGATTTGTTTCTCCTATTTTTTTGGACTCAAAGAGTTTTTCGACCTCAAATGTAGTCAGAATGCTACACTCACGAGAAACACGGAGATTTGTTATTCTACGACCAGCTACACAGTGGCCTGGTCATTCTTGTACTGACTACTGACGTGTCGCCCCGCCAATAGGGAAGAGACGATACGGTTCCGCGCCGTTTTATAAACAGTTTGGTAAAATTAGATACTCGTCCCGTAAATATATTTGACGTTCGCAATCGAATTTCCAAATCATTGGAAACTTGTATCGCTATGAGATCATGTAACGCTGTGAGACATCACGCCACGATTTTAAGGGTGGGTTTAGCCCCGCCCACCCGATAGACTGTATGTGACGTCACGGATTCACTTCCGTTTATCAACGGTCACGTTTCGACCCGCCAAGAGCGCAGTGAAACCAGTGAACACAAGTTGAACCGGGGGGTCGGTAATTTACTTGTAGGGCAAAAAACCCACCCTTAAAATCGTGGCAGTACAGTACAACAAGACCGCCATTTGAGGGTGAATTTGACGACCTGCAGACCCAGTTGGAGTCGCGGCTCGCGCGTATGCCATTTGGGTGGTAAAACGTCGTCACTACGTCCTCCATACTCGGACAGTACGTTGATGGTTCCTATCAGTTCTTTCAATGGCGTTTGTAGTTGTTTCGCTGCTGTCGGGGGTTCGCGGTTCGTTCTGTACTAGAACACACTGCACAGTTGAGTACAGCAGTCCTGTATTTTCGCGTTAGACAGGGACAGCGTACGAGCTGTGGAACGTTTAATCGGCCACGCGGCGCTTGTGCTGTGTGTACGGTGCACACAAGCCGTGCACACGTTCCACTCCAGTACGACTGTCCCTGTCTAACGCGAAAATACAGTACCATAAGTGAATTGGCAACCATGCCTCCTAGTAGTGAATTGGTGTTTATTAACATTGTTTACAACTTTACCGGTCGAAGGATACAACATAAACGGAGCTGCATTTTTGCGAAATCATCCACAGTAGGTGTCAGTGTAACCCGCACAGCATATTCAGAAACGACGCAATTGTTGCAGCATTTTCCGCTATTAAGTTCCACACTACTGTATAGCTCGTTGACTCTTCAACCTTCCCGCATAATACGCAGTAAGCTACATATCATTGCACTCTCTCGGCTCGACATCTGCTAACCCTTCTGCTCACTTTTCAGGTACCAGTATTTCACGCCAGCTGACAACCGGAAATGAAACTCCTCTCTTCATTCCTGTTGGTGGCGTGTTGCCTCCTTGCTACTGGCCTTCGCATGACTATTGCTCAGCGTGAGTACCGGTTCCCTAGCCTCCGCATACCGGGTCCGAGTACCTTGATTACCGTTACAGCCGAGGCTTAGCTTGTTGTTTATGTCTAAACAGCTCCGCTCCCGGACAACACTTGCCAAGCGTACCGACAACTGGCCCTCAATCCCAATTCGAACCTCACCGGTGTGGTCACCAGCGGCGGACCCGGGTTCTCGTCCAAAATCGAAACCCCCAGCTATTCAGTATGGATCCCGATGTGCGACCAGGCCGGGTTGTACGTTCCGCTACAGACTAGACAGAACTCCCAGCAGTTCTGCGTCCTTCCGCGAACCGGTGAGATTGCCTTTGATCCGGCCTCGCAGGGTCGAACGGGCAGCGGATCGTCCACTCTTTTCTGCCAGTGTTTCGTGGCTCGTCAAACTGTCGTCTCAGGTATGGGAACATTCATGGATATACGAGCATTCTTGAATGTATCGGTGCGATTGGGATGTTTATTTGAACCTTTTCTGCAGGTCATTTTCGTGATTTCATGCCGGATTGTGACGCGACAACGGGGCTTTACAAGCTCGTGCAGAGGTACCGGCACATCATCCGAAGAACTACTGTACTGCCACGATTATAAGGGTGGGTTTTTTACACCGGGTGTGCACAACTGTGTGTGTGTGAGTGTGTGTGCTCACTCAGCACACAGGCGTGTGTGACGGAGGCGGGGCTTAACCCACCCTTAAAATCGTGGCAGTACAGTACTTGACTCTGGTTGTTTTTGCACTAAAGTTTGCTCGTGGAATGATGTGCTAATACGTATCTCAATATCTCGTAATAATTTAGGTACCCCAGCGGAAAAATGCAATGCTACTCTCCCACGGGGAACATTATTTCCGAACAGTTCGACCCAAGCCAAATTGTGCAACTTCCGGCGTCGTGTTACTAAATGGTTCCACAGTATGTGGATTAGAATAAACAGATTTGGACTGCCGTTTGTAAGTGACATCGCTATATTCTAGACTAATTGTTGTGATGATACTAATTAAGGGACGTTCATATCCTTTAAGGCGTGGTTTATAGTTTAAACAATTGGTTCATTAACGCTGTTAAAATGTTCATTCGTACGATAAAATATGTACGAACTGCGAAGATGATCCAAATCACTTTGATTCGAAATCTGCGTGATTACTCAAAGTGTTTTCCCGCGATTGGAGCGCGAAAAGAACGATAAAACGTTTCTGCCGCGGAGGATGCTCGAAGAAATGGAGTTCAGGCTGAAGACCAAGAGCTTGACTATTATAAATTCGCAATGCTACAACGGAAAAATAATTTCAGGCTTTCAACTTGAGTAACTAACCTGTATTTGACTATTTTTCCTGATGGCTCTTCACAAATTAATTTTTGTGTTGATATAAGCATAAATGGTTTTCTTTTTGGTCCGAGCAGGTTGACTGCTTCCGTATTACGACTGACTCTGAGGAATGTTTGTTTTTCGCTCTTCAATGTGCAGTAGCAACAAATACTCGTAATACAGCGGAAGTAAGAAGTGCGGTAATCGATATGGAAATGCTCGGCAATGTTGTGAGTTATATATGTGATAAGGGATTAGCACAGAGCAAAAGAATCGCACGTTGAAATGAAAAAGAACGCTTGCGATAATTGGCAAACCGTTCACTCTAATTTTATTTTGCATACAATCATCACACGGAAATTCTCAATTTTTATTCGATTCGTCTTCGCTAGAAGATCGCCGCCGGAGATTTTCCGAACGGTAGTCCTGCAGCGACTGTGCACCCACGGCGTCACCATCTCGGTCCTGCAGCATTCTCTTTCTGCTGACCACAAGATTCGGCGACTTCACTGATGACCGTCGAGAACCGGAAGGGGAAACGAGGAAATGCGCACTATCAAATTGCGGTGAATGCGATGATGCCGGAGGGTGATCGTTCTTCTCATCATCCCCTTCAACATCAACTATTACTTCCGGCTCCTCAGTGGCTGTTTGTTCGGGAGTTCGCAGTTTGGTGCTGCTACTGTGTGACGATCTGTGCGACGAATGACTCGATCGGGGATCGGAGGAGCTTGACGGGCGACGACTGGATGACTGCTCGCCGGAAGACTGCAGGTTGTAGCGAGCCCTTCGGTTGGCACGAACACGCAAGAAGGTCTGGAAAATAGTTTATTTAGTAAGAGGAATTTATTAAGCACGAGGAACTAAACATGATTAAACACAAGCGGACAGACAGACAGACAGACAGACAGACAGACAGACAGAGAGGTATGCAGACAGACAGACAGACAGACAGACAGACAGACAGACAGACAGACAGACAGACAGACAAACAGACAGAGAGGTATGCAGACAGACAGATAGGCAGACAGACAAATGGACGGACAGAGAGACAGACAGAATCGGACAATCGAACAGATCAAAACATATGGATAGACACAGGTAGCAAGAATTATTGAAAAGAACAGTGAAGTCTCGACCCAAGAATGTCATCACCAGAAATAGAGCGTTACCTCATGTCTCGAGTCAACATCAGAGGGCGCTGCAGGCGTCGTTGACTGCCCATGGCGCCTTCCACCGGTCGGCGAACTGGAACTGACATCACGGGCGCTCAACGGTTCCTGTCGATATACCTTCAGTTCCTCCAGAAAGTGCTCCTGCATGGCTTTGGCGC